>PVIH01009500.1:41129-82131 GCA_004025045.1 Sigmodon hispidus
TGTGCCTTTGAGCTGGTATTCTTCTCCTTCTTCTATTCCTATTATTCTCAAATTAGGTCTTTTCATGGTGTCCCAGATTTCCTGAACATTTTGAGTTATGGCTTTTTTAGTTTTACTATTTTCTTTGACTGATATATCTATTTGAGCTACTGAGTCTTCCACTTCAGAGATTCTATCTTCCATCTCTTGAACTCTGTTCTACTTGTATCTGTGGTTCCAGCTTTTTTCTTCAGATTTTTCTATTTCCATCTTTGCCTCATTTTTTGTGTCTTTTTTATTGCTTCTATTTCAGCTTTTAGTTCCTGGCATGTTTCTTTCATAGATTTGTTCATCTCTTCCAATTTTTTGTTTGTATTTTCTTCTATTTCTTTAAGGCTTTTTTTCATATCTTCTTTGAGAGCTTCGATGATCATCAAAAAGGATTTTTGGTGTTGCTTCCTTCTGTTTCCTCTTCATGCTCAGTTCAGGTCTTGTATTTGTAAGTTCACCACATTCTTCTGGAGTTACCTTGTTGTTCTTTGTATTATTATGTAAGTTTTTGCACTGACATTTGTCCATGGCTTCAGTGGTTCATGATTAGGTGGCTCCTGATCAGTTGTGGCACTCGGGCTTGTGTCCCTCCTGTCACCTCTCTGGCCCGGGTCTTTGTCTGTCCTTCAGGGACCCCAGTCCTTATCTGTTCACTCAGTTGAAGGTGGAGGTGGGTAGCCATGGAAATTCTCTCAGCAGCAGCTGGGGGGAAACGTGACAGGCAGACTTTATCTGCACCTGCTACAGAGTGCGCTGGGACTTGCTCTGCCAGCTTCTTATTTTCATCCAGTCATATAAATATATAGATAAATAAATAAGTGCATATTTGTATTTATTTGTCTGTGGTTTATGCACACATGTGGAGGTAAACATGTTGTATCTATGTGGTACAAAGGCCAGAGGATCTTATTGCATCCCAAGGAACTTACATTTAAGAACAAGTAAAAACTACAGTTTTACATATAGTCTCAGAAATCCCAGTTTGTAATGCAGGTGCTGAGAGAGAAACCAAGGCCCCCATGATTAAGTGACAACAGCTCTTAAACTGTAAGCCTTCTTTCTAGCATGAAGGCCACTATAATTTACCTTAATTTAATAGATATTGGGGAAAATGTTAAAGAAAAGATAGCATACATTACACAAATACAAACTACAGTTCTCTATACACTAAATTCTAATTCCATGCTGTTCATCTAGTCTTCCCTGCATCCTCTGAATCCTCTTCAAGTGTTTGACAGCATGAGCAGAACAGTTTGTTCATCATGCTCCAATTCTGACTTATAAAAGTTGGCCCTGGATTTCTCATTCAGATTAGAATGTAATTGCTGTAGCTGCTCTGCCTCTTGCTTGTTTATATCTCATGGAACTTACTATGGTGATATGCCCAGAGTATTGCTCAATAAGAAATAATAGAACAAGTACACTAGTGAGTGGAGGAAGTGTACAAATGAATGAGTGAAAAGAAATTTTACCAACTGAGAGCTAAATGTTCCTAAGTAAGTAACACCCTAACTACTATATGTTTTTCAAAACCTGTTCTGAAGTTTAATTTTCCCCTTGGGTAGTAAAGATAAAATGGAATAATTCAGGCAATTTCCAAATTGCATAGATAATATAGGGGCATATTGCAGAAAGTCAGTCATACACTTTAAGATGTTAAAGCCCTAAGCAAGTCTCGATGAAATTCCATGGGTCACATGCTCCATAATAATCCATCTAAAGACCCTACAGCATCAAAAAACTCTAGGACAAGAAATAGGTTAAGGTGCACAGAGAAGTTATTAGTTGGGTCAGCACATAAGGGATTTATGTGGTGCCCATACGTCCATAGTGTAGAACAAGCCTCGAAAATAGACATGGTCTGACCTTTAGATTTCAGTGCACAATAATTAACTTCAAAACTCAGCTAAGCAGACTGTCTGGTGGAGGAAATAAGCTCACTCCCAAGTAGCTTGGCTGTTAAGCTACAAACAAACCATTTGGAATTTTAGGTAGTAGATATTTAACACAATTCAGTACGAAGCAACTCCAAAGTGTTTTTTGAAGAACGAGAGAATCTAACTGTTGAGCAATCAGCATGAAAATACATGGATCCACTCACTTTATTTCAAAAAGCCTGGAAACATAACAATGTTCCTGTAAATGGCTTGTGAACACCAGGCTGCTTTCAAGGGCATTATGGAATTTTATTATCATTTGTAATAAGTAGAAGACCACCCACTAAACAGTGGTTCCCTGTAGGAAGGAAGTTACCTAGTTATACAAGTCATAACTTTTGTTTATTCTCAATGTGCAGATTAGTATCTTTCTATATCATGAAGCCATTTCACAGTTATGTACCATCACGGCATCTTTCTGAAACTGCTGGTGGTAAATGAGCTTGGCCTCTATTGATGCAAGGATGCAGGAGTCAGGCTTGAGAGTCTTTAAGCTCTCCTGAGAGATTTACCTTAATGCAAGGCCTGCTTATATCCTGAGCCTGTCATTTCCTGAAAGAGGAGGAGATATGCCCTTTTCATTCCCAGCTCTAGTAGTAATTACAGGCTCAGGTAATGGGTCAGTGAGGGCACTTGGGACTTCTACTTGCCAAGAGGAGAGAAATCAATGTCAACACTTTTACAAGAACAACCCATCGGTAGTTTCACTGCCACTTTTCCTAGGGAATCACTGGGACCTTGATGGCCTCTGAACTGTGTCTCTGAATCAAGACTCGGCATTTTATGCCCATCCTGGGAGAATGGCTAAGGAACAAAGGACAACAAAGGTGTCAGAAAAGAAATGAGTTGTCCTCCACGTTTTCTTGGCTAAGGAGCCATAGGGGAAATAAAATATTTTGAACAAACACTGTGTGCTCAATGTTCCCAGTAAACTGGTGTGTGACTAGCACTCCAGAGAATTATTTAGGGAAGATCATCTTGCACACTTTTATAGGCTTCATAATCTTTTACCATCACTGTTGAAAGACCCCAAGAAAATCTGAGAATTTAAACCTATTTATTTCTCTTACTTTGTTTTTTTTTTATGTTATGTCTCAGTATCTAAAGATTCATGTAGCCATCTCTTTTAGTGGGCATCTACTAACTTCATTTTTGGGGGGACTGGATGGCCTTTTCTGATACGCTAAACACAGTATCAGGTACAGGTACAAATGTGGATGTCCTCAAAAACCACTCCAGAAAACAGGTATGCCATATGCTTGGTGTTCAGGATCAGCCTTGGATTCTGATATATTGACACTATGAAGGCATTTTATTGTCATAACTCCCAAAGTTTATTCCAGTAGTACCTTACCAATAAATTAAAATCACATTACTATTGGGACAAACAGGAAACCACTCTAACCAGTATGAAGCAAGCCTAAGAGAGATGACAGGGAGAGGTCTAGGGGATTGACAGGTGCATCTCCATTTGTGAGGTCTGAATCAGATGCAGTGCAGTAATAAAGTGAATCTTCCAAACAATGTTCCATGTGGATAGTGTGTCTGGTATGATAAGGAAGGTAGCCAAGTTGTTATCTTAGATTTTCCTATGCCCCTTTCCACTAGGCATTTTACTGCTGAATTTCCATGGCAACTGATCATTATTAGTATTGAATACTAGACAAGAGAGCTGAGTGCTCACAGCTTGTCAAGATCACTAGGTCTGTGATCATGAGTGTTAGTTTTTTGCACGTGGAGAATGACACACACTCACTTCCAGGTGTCACACAAGAGTTTATTTTAGAGAGTTACTGACAGGTGGGTACCTGGAGAAGAGCATGAGAGAGAAAGACAGAGAAGGAGAGAAGAAAAAGAGGAGAGAGTGAGAGTGGGCTGCCATGTGGTGTTTCTTTTTAAGAGAAGGAGTGGGCTCAAATATATGTAGCCATGCCTAGCAGTGTGCCCTCTGTACTCTGCCATTTTGGATTTATCACGTGGCCATTACATGCCAGGAATTCTTATTTCACCTGGCAGCATGTTGTGTCTATCATGTCAGAAACACTAACAATGAAATAACTGCAGTTTGTCTCTATTTTTGCCCCCCCACACTACCCTCCTCCATCCCTCTTTTCTCTCTTCTTCATTCTCCTTTACCATGTAAAGATATAAGAATGGTCATGTTGCAAGATAGTGGAAGGGTGAGAAGATGGCTATATACAAGCCAGGAAGAGCTTTTACTAGAAACTGAACTAAGCAACACATTAATCCCAGAATTTTACCCACTAAACTGTGGAAAAGCTAGTACCTGAGATATTTTTTTAAAGAATTACTTTTATTTTATGTGTGTATTTATCTGCTTAGTGCCTACAGGTGCCAGATCTATAAAACTATAGTTAAATATGGTGTGTACCACCATGTAGGTTCTGTGAACTAAAACTAGGTCTTTTGCAAAATGGGTCTTTTGTTGTTGTTTATTTTATTTTCTTTACTCACACAGCATCATTTTTACTTATTTCTTAAATTTGTCAACTTTATTTTATATATTTTTATATTTTGTTGTAAATGAGGGTCATTTGAGAAGAGGGAAATTCAATTATGAAAATTCTGCCATAAAGTCATCTATAGGCATTTTCTATGTGACATTTTCTAGATTAATAATTGATATGGGAGGGTCCAGCCAACTGTATCTGGTACCATCAGTAGGCAGGAGCTCTGGATGCTATAATAAAGCACGCTAAACAAGCCATAGAGAGAAAGGCATGAAGTGACATTTCTCCATGACTTCTACTTCAGAGCCTGCCTCCAGATTTTTACCCTGATTTCCTGCTCTTCCACAATTATAGAAGATGATCTGACAATTGTAAGGGAAAATGTAGCTTTTCTTCTCCATGTCACTTTGATTGTCATGTTTTATCATGGCAATAGAAGCCCTAATTCAGACAACTGGTGTGGACTTTTGTTTCAACTGACAGGACAGTCTAGTTTAGCATCATAACTGAGACAGATTTATTCCAAGTCTTAAAATTATAACAAAATCATAGGTATCTGAGTTCAGTCTAGTTTATTTTATTAGTGTTTTTGTATCTCACCAATTAAAATTTAAGCACCTTGAAGATAAATATTATTTTAATAAGGAAGCATGTCATTATAGGCAAAACCAATTTAAAAAAGTGATCTCTATTTTCTCTAAGATTCATAGAGAAAACTTTTATGAGAGGAAGCAGGTTGTGGTCCTATTAGAGTAGAACATGACCTGGATGGATAATTCATAAAGGAACAATATGGAAGTGACCACCTTCCTTTGCACATTAAACACTTGTGAATACATAAAGAATGAAAAAAACAGAACATGAAAAATGTACACATTTGAATGAAATAGTTTTTATAGATTCTCAACAGAGTGAGCCTGAAATTACATTTATTAAATTATCTGTAATTTCACAAACATACCAATTAGCAACTGTGTTAGCATTATATTTGGTTTTCATTCTTTCAAAACTTTTAGCCTCTTTTCTGTTAGGTTCATCTTTATTGTCATATCCTTTAAAATCTCAATTTGTTCTTCATCTTTTTCTCCAATCTGTTTTCTCTTTATTCACCTGTATATTATTTCTACTCATTTATATAAAAACCCTTTTAAGAACATATTTGGGGTAGAGTGTGTCAATCTGAATATTGATATATCTTACTCCATAATAAAGTGGCAATATTTTAGTACTGGAATTGTAGCAACAATGATACATAGGAACGCATCATAATAATCGTCTCAAATCATAAACCACAAGCTGATTTTTAAACAATTTCTTGGGCTCTCTGCCAATATTCCTTTGACTCATATAATCTCTCATTCATGTTCTTAGTCTCTCACCCTCTTCTCCTGTTCCTAGTCCTATGTTGGCATCTAGTTAAATGGAAACTTAGGGAAGACTCTGGATTCATTATAATTGTGTAAATTCCAGTATACAGTAATAACCTGTGATACATCTCTTTGACCTTCACTAGACACACATTAAAACCTCTATGTTCTCTATTTCGGTATTGCATAATTTTGAGCATCTCAAATAAAGCAAAAATTGACACAACACAATATATCAGCCAGCTGAACATTGAAATCCTCCTTTTCGGCCCATATTCCTCTCATTTAGAAGTGACACTTTCTATTTTCTCCAAATACCTGAGGAGGGACATATCTGGCATAATTACAAGTAAAACTCTTATACATTCTTTCATGTTTATTTCTATATACTCCCTAAAACTTGATGGTTTGAAGAATATTTATCAAGTATATATCTTGCACACATTTGGAAACTTTGTTTCATTGTAGAATGTATAACACTGCTACCCCATAAAATATATATCATAATCTTTAGAAATTGCAAAATGCTAACTTACATGGACAAAGCAACTTTACAGATGTGACTATGTCAGTGATCTTAATAGTCAATGAACTCTCTAGGTTATCCTAGTCAGTCCCTTGCATTCTTGTGGTCCTTTGAAAGCAAGCAGGAGCATTGCGGTCAGTAGGCAGATAAGCAAGCATCAAATCGGAAGTACAGGAAGGGTCATATATTGACCCAGTGACCTTAACTAATTTAAGCTCATGTCAGATTCTGACAAGCAGATTTTAACGTAAATGCCTATGTTGGTTTGTTGCTAAATCAGCAGTCATATTTTATGGAAGTAATTAAAATTAAATAAGGTTTTACTTAGTTTTGTCATAACAACTCAAAAGTGCTATTGAAAGTGATTTCCTTTGCTACTCAACAAAGACGAAGGTTTTTGCTGTGACAGACAGTGAATTCTTGCAGGAAAATCAACAGGTAAGCCTGCATGTCTTGCTGAAGACTTGAGAGAAGTGTTTTTTACACTTTGACATGGCCTGTGAGGGTAATTACCTCCTTCAGACTTTAGTTTGTGGTTAAATGCATCTCTTGAAATGGTCATGCACCATAACAAATAAAATAAATTGATATTTAACCTTTATTAAAAAAACTACAAAGCAAAGCCATACTAGCCATGGGCATTGAAAGTATGTGATGTTTTAATTGGATAAAGAAGCTTTGTTTAATTCTATGGGCAACTACAATTATGATTCTTACAATAAAAGTTAAATATACGTTCATCATTTGTAGAAATTGCAGTGCAAAATCATAATGCAAGTTTTACTAAGCTTTTATTTATTGGACATCTAGCATAAATTATCTACATTAACATTACTCCATTATTACTATACTTTTATTTACTACATGTACTTAAATACACCCAAATGTTTAGTGGCCTTACTAAATTCTAAGGCTAGAAATAATATTAAAGCAATAAAAATTGAGGAATATATGTCATTTAATATTTCTTTTAGCCCAAAGCAAAAATAATTGATAATGATTGACTCACTGGTAAGGTCCAGAACACATTTCCTCTGAATGGTCTCTCTGTTGGCACTACCCCCACTGAGCCTTTTAGCAGCTTAGATTCCTCTAAAGTAAGTCAAAATTGTTCTGTCAGAGTCCAACAAAGTTTTCCTAAAAATTTTATAAGTCTCCCTTCAGCCATTGCTCTGAAGTTTACTGCAGGTTTAAAAATTCCTGGATGTGGGTCCTTTTGACAACCTTTTGATGCATCGTTAAAAATAATAATACAAGAACATGTATGATGTTTTCATAAACTAGGCCCAAAAGTGAAGAATCCTGAGGCAGGAGATTAATGACCTGCTGTGACCTGCCATGTATAATTCTTTTATGTATGTATTCTTAATATTTGCACATTAACTTTGTATGTGCAAAGCAGATATAAGATATGCTGTCATGAAATATCTCCTACCAGGGAGATGGTGGCATATCACTTCTTTTTCTATGAATTCAAAATCTAAAGCAATCCAAGTTTTATTACAAAACTAATCTGCTTCCATCTTAAACTTAAATGGATTCTATGAGTTTAAATACTGTGATCTCAGGCTAACCAGAGGAAAATTGTAAATATCACCGCAAAGGACAACAGGTTAACAAGAAAATTAGTATAACTATGATTAGTTCTATTTTTTCACTCTTATGTAAGCATTTTTCACATATAATGCAGTGAATGATAACTTTAAAAAAGCTCCTAAATCCCACTTCCAACAAATTCTTCTGTTACTTATTCCCTCAGACATGCCCAGTTATTGTTGCCAAGGAAACAGCCAGGAAGCAGGAGTGAAACAGACTCTTTCATCTGGTGAGAGGATGATGGGAATGGATGAGAGTTGAGCAAGGTCAGGCGTTTGCTGCTGAATACAAATCTGTCATGCCTAATAGATGAAGCTCTTTAGCTTCTGTGCTGTTCTGGCTACTCCCAGCAGCCAAGGAGAAAATAAAAAAGACACTCAAGCATGAATGCCAATCAGCCTATGCCGGCAACAGTGATGTATTTACATGTGCCATAGCAGCTGTGCTAGGCTTTGCTAGGAATAAAATGATGAATTAAATATGTGTCAATAATTATAGGAGGTCAGAATTTAAATCTGGAAGGTTTGCTTATGAGATCAGGAGGGTGAGATTTGACTGATCTAGCCTGTTAACATGTCTTATGCTTTTCTGAGGTCAGAGTTCAAAACATGTCATAAAGTCAAATGTACTGAGCTGAGAAACCTTCAATCAGTCCTCTGTTGATTGTTTACCAGGGACAATCATCCTTTGCTGATTCTTGGGATACATTTCCTTTTTTTAGAATGGCAGCTATTTAATAAAATACTTATTCAAAATAACATTAGGGGCAAGATAACTTCCTTTACGCAACACCTCAAAGAACATATATTTCAATCTTGTTTGCATAGTTTATAGTTTCAAACCAGCCCTATAACCCAAAAGCCCATTTGTAACTATTGGACTACAAGAGAGACAACAGCCTAATGAGCTGGTATTTATCTCTCTATTCACTATATATAAGATAAATGATTTCATCAAATAGAATTTCCCCACTTTTCTTCTTTATGAAATGATCACTAAATATCTAGAATGAAATCACAGCTAAACTAAGGATGATAATTTTCATAAAAATATTTGCCTACAACTTTATTGTATGTGAATTTGTGTCAGAATAGGAACAGTCTTTGTGAATGATGTGGGTAGCAAAAAAGAGGGATACAGAGTGTCCAGGAGCATCAATGTTAGCTACTACTTGAAAGGAAACGAATATAAATCTTCAGTTTTATTATTTATGAGAAGAATGATTGTATTGATTAAAAAAATATGTGGCACAACTTTACACAATATTCCTGTGACATAAAAATGGCTTTATACTAATAAAGAATTATCATATAATGTAAAAAAGGAAAAATAAAATATAACTCATTCTCTTATGCTATAAGTATGCATCACATGATGTCACAGAATTGAGAAATTTAATACACAAATTAAATTTGTAAAGTACCATAATTATATAATATCATAACTTATTCATTGGACCCAGTGGTACTATGGCAATGGTCACAGTTCTATTAGGTATAAAAAAAGATATTGTAACTTTTTCTCTAAATAAATATATGTAATTAATATAGCCCAGGTTAACTTGTGTTCTACTTCCTATGAAATGTTCATAAAATACATTTTGTAAGTAATTATGACAATATGAGAGGTAAAGAAATGTGCTATAGAACCTGAAAGTCAAACATATTCTAGTGATAAAGAGACCTATAGTTTTTGGCCCAATAGGAAGTACCAGGACTACACCGTTCCTGTTTTCTGGTCAGAGTGCAAGTGTCTTTGGTTTGGTTTTGTACTCTTCCCCTTTCATGAAAAGAGATAGGAGAAAAACAGAAATTGGTGAAGGAAAAGAATTAATTTGAAATATAATTTATAACAATGATATATCACTTTATAAAAGTAGTGGCTCATTTAGTCCCATACTAAAAAGGATTGTCTGGCTTCATTCATCATAAACAATTCACACCTGGATAGTTGGTTACCAAAACCTATGCATATTATTAGGCTTTAAAAATTAACAAGTATACAAATAATTAATCATTAAAGGATAATCATTTTATATTCAAACAGAAAGACACTTGATTCTGAAATTTGTTGATTAAAAAAAAAAAACAAGCACAAATTATAGGAAATAATTCCTAGAAGTAAAGATGGCCTCGGTGCCTAGAAACTCTGGCTAGCAATGGTTTTAATAAAATGTGCTACTGTAACAGACTATAGAGACAGTATGAAAACCATATTACTTATTTTGTCCTGCTAAAATCATCACATTAGTTTCTCCTAATTATGAAACTCACAATGACACAGCTATGCTTTGAAGGAAGAACATTATGCAAAATACTTTTGAACAAGTAACATTCCAGGGCTTGTGCCTAAAAGCCAACATCAGAACAGTAGCATGCTCAAGAAGGCTATAGGATTCCTTCACTTTCTCATATGAACAGACAGCACCAATTGTTTAAAGAGATGTACAAGTAATCAAATAGATATCATCTCTTTAACACAGATTTCTCTCAGTGAAATTTGTTAAGTAATGATTTATGCACTCCCAATGAGGCAGCATCCACCCAATTCATAAATGCAGGATTATACTGCATGGGTTTTCAGAACTTTAATATTTGGTAAACTATGAGCTTGTCCAGCTTATAAATTTCAGTAATAAGTCAGCATTATTTGTCATAGTCTTTTGAGATGTAAAACAATTTTATTTTGTTTAGTAAAAATAATGTATTACAGAGTTAAAACGAAAATTAACATTTTGGGAAATTCTTGTTTGTTTGTTTGGTTTTTGTTTCGGTTTTTTGGGTTTTTTTTTTTTTTTGAGACAAGTTTTCTCTATGTAACAGCCCTACCTGTCCTGGAACTCAATTTGTAGACCAGATTAGCCTCAAACTCATAGAGTTCTGACTGCTTCTTCCGCCTGAGTGCTGGGATTAAAGGTGCACATTGCTACTGCGCATCAATGAGAAAATATTTTAACGAAATAATGCAAGATAAAACAAAATTATGACATCACATTTGAACAAAACAAAACAGAAGGACAAAAGCACCAAAGAAAGAACAGAATCAGCGATCATTAATTCACAAATTCAAGTGTCCCATAAAAATATTAAACTGAAAGCTATGTTATATCTACAGAGGACCTGGTGCAGACCTGTGAAGGCCCTGTGCTAGCTGCTTCAGTCTCTATGAATGTCCTTGTTTTTGAAACTAAGAAACATAAGGATTTAACACTGAACAGATCTTAAAATGTCATCACCAATGATTAAGAGATTGAAATTATTTTTGGCAGAGAAAAAAAAAGATAATCTCTATCTATTTAATTGTAGTGTCATCTGCACAAAAATACTTTCATTTAATTTTTTATCTTTTAGAGGGGCTAAATTTCCACATGGGAGACCCTGGATGAGCTCACATCACAGGGCATGCAGTAAACCAGGACCAAAGAAAGAAGTCCCAAACCAGAGCAGATATGCCCTTCAAAGGCCTGACTTTGGTAATCAAATTCTGTCTGTCAGGATCCACCTCTGGAAAGATTCCTCAAAATAGTACCCACAAACTGGAGAATAAAATCTCAAAATATGAGCCTGCGGGGACACTTCTTATTTAAATCCTAACAATATAATTAAACTGATCTATTGATAATTACTTTCCTCCTACATAACCTAGTTGGCTTTAGACTATTAATTCATTTTTTTATTATCACTGAAAAAGCCTTTACTTGTTAATTCCAGATAATTTACCAAGCACAAGAATATTTGGTTTTCTGAGCCCAGGACAATAACCTGTAGCTTCCTGGTCTCTATGTCCTCCCTTTCTCTGAAGACGGTGTTGTATGCTGGGAACCTGGGTTCTCTGAGTGCCTAATTTCATTCCCTAACTTGCATCCTGCAATTGTGATAAAACTTACCAAGCATAGCTTCATGGAAAAAAAGGTTTATTCAATTAAAGATTATAGTCCATCACTAAGGGAAGCTAAGGTAGGATCCTAGAAACTAATGAAGTCTGAAGCTAAGAACATACAATAATGCCTCTTACTTGCTCCTGGAATTTGATCAAGCTGTTATCTTATTCAACCCAAGATTATCTGCCCAGTAGCAGCACCCCTATAATGGTCTGGTTCGTCCAACATCAGTGCTTATGCAAGAAAAATGTTCCACAGATATGTCCATAGACCGATCTGATGGGGGTAATTCCAAAACTGAAGTCCTCTCTCCCGAAATGATTCTAGTCTATGTCAAGTTAACAGAACTATCCAGCACAGTAGGTATTAAGCAATAAGCTTTAAACTGTCTAGTATGGCTTTATTGCTGTTTAGATTAAGACTCACAAGAGAATCCTTTACTTTAATACTGTTTGAGACCTCTTGTGGAAAATTATTCAAAGTCCCTGGGCAATGAAATTCCTACAAATTACATACTTAAACTTTTGCAGTTTTATGTATTCTCATTAATAATGGAAAAATGTAAGAGAAATGGACTTAAGATATAGCATTTCTTTAAACAATTATTTTTATTCATAGGAATAAATCCAAGGTACACTTTAGACATATTTTACATAGCAAGAATTTCACAAGGCAGAAGTTGAGCATTTGACAGGGTACCTGAATACCTGAAAATTCTTGCAATAGTAATATGAATTATGAATTTTTATGTATAGATCTCATTCATAGTCATCAGTATGCCATTTACAGCACATCAGTTATCACTCTTCTTTGGCACATTGCAGAACTTTTGGGGGGAAGCCTTACTTACCCTCACTGATGAGTGGATAGGGATGCGGTGGCAGGAAGGTGGTGAGTGAGCAGGAGGAGAGGAGGGGGGAACAGTGTTTGGTGTGTAAAATGAAAAAAACTTTTAAATATGAAAAGATAATGGAGGTTTGTGGACAGAAGGTTGGATGAGATACATAAGAGAACAATGTGTTCTATTAGTTGTTATTATCCTGTTTATTTTGTTCCATAGTTCCTGAGGAAAATTAGAAGGTACAGCAAAAAATAATAGGTTCCATGAAATTGCCACAGTGAGAAAGAAATAACTTACCAGGTTTACAGTGTGAATGCCTATCAAATCCAGAGTGAGTTAGAATTGATGAATGAAAAAAAAAAGGTAAAAATAAAACAGTGGGCATGCAGAAATGGAAATACAGTAAAGTATAACAAACACAGATACTAACAGTCAACTAAGGCAAGTTAATTTTTTCTGAAGCAACAGAAACTGAATGCATGTAAATGGCAAGAAAACTCTGAAGCAAGAATTATTTGTCAATGTTTCAAAACCAGGACTGGTGAGAAGACATTAAGCAAGGTATTTGCTATAATTATTTTAATATGTAAGTTTCAAGTTGCATTTATCCAACATGCTATTTAATGATTCATTATTGAACTAAAAATTGTGATACACACTTCATATATTTATCTTAATTCTGGAATTACTGATTCAGTTATTGTTCTGAAATATTATATGCCTTACCTATGAGGTATTTTATAACATGAAAACTATTTTTATGACAGTAGAAGCTAAAAATAATGAGGTATAAATTCATTCAGAAAAAATGATATCTTTGAAAAGTTAACTGTTCATTTCTTTGATAAGTTATTAATAATAAGGCTAGATCTAGTTATAACTTTATAATGGTCTTTGTTAGTATGCTTATGAGTGAATTAGTATATTTCCAAAGTGGATTGTATTGCTGCCTGGAGCTCTGGGGAGCCCACTGAATCAAGAACAGCCTCTGGGGAACCATAGGAAAATGAGCTAGGCCCTCCAAGGTTAGGCAACTGTCGATTGGCATGGGGAGTATGTAGAGCCTCTAGTACTGACTGTGTTCCTGTAAATGGGTTGTCACCTTACAGCCCATTTCTTGCAGATATTCGGATGTGAAAATTGGACCTTCCTGGAGTGGATGCACCACGCTAAGCTGACACACCTTGGGACTTCCAGCCCTTTTCGGGGAGAGGATGGGAGATGGGTTTGGGGGAGGCTGTAGGTAGACTGGGAGGGAGTAGGAAAAGGGAAGGATGGGTGAACAAGGGACATATGGAAAAAAAAGAACCTTTTTAAAATATAAATAAATTTTTTAAAAGTCAAGTATTATTAAAGATATATAAAAACTATACATTTCATGTATTGATAAAAATGAATTAGAGAACAGAATTCAAGCCCCTACTGAGATTCTGACTGATATGGGACCAGTGTGTTGTCCTTTGACAAAGACAAATTTTAGATGAACTAGTCTGAGATATTATAAACTACCATTCTTCATAGCTGGGACTCCTCTGTTTATGGTGTCTTAGAGGTACTGGACTAACTGTGAAAAAGTACACATTCCAAGAAAGATAATTTTGTGTACCAACCATCCCTAACACTACATCCATCCAAGTCTTTAAGAATCAAAGGGAATAAGAGCAATTTGAAGAGAATGTGGGATGGAATTCCAGCAGAAGACATTACAATTCACTAGTCTTGGTCATTGTTTCTACAGTGTTCTCCCGACGCTGTCACATGTACTTCATTGTCAATTATAATCAAATGTATCTTAGCCACAAGAGAAAGGGAAAGAGGCTGTCTGGTTAATGGAATCTTTGTATTCCCCTTCACATTTTCAAAATCTTATTTCAAAAAATGTTTGTAATTTAAGCCAGACAATGAATATGTTCAAATTTTCTTAAACAAGAGAAAGAAGGGAGAAGTTATCTGAATAAAGGAACTTGTATATGTCTATTTACCCCTATAATTCAGATAAGCCATTGACTTTGCCACCCAGTATCAGCTTTTATCCTTCATAGATAGATGAATCTTTTAGAACATTGACTTCTTTTAATTTTGAGTCATGCATGCTATAAATGTATTTTGATGTTAAAATAATCAGTAGTTAACTTTCTTAATAATATAAGGTGTATGAGTATGAATGTGATATATGTTTTATATACATGTGGATATGGCCAAGGCATATTTCTATATTGTCTTGTCCCTTATTTTTTGAGAGAGGGCCTCTTACTGGACCTGAAGTTTACCTTGTTATCTAGAAAGGCTGGCCAGTGAACTCTAGAGACCTGCCCTTCACTGCTATCCAGCAAGGAGGTTAGAGATGTGTGCCTGTATTCAGGTTTTACATAGGCTCAGGCACATTAAGTCAGTTTCTCATGCTTTCACACTCCTCACTGAGCTCACTCTCTCTAGTTTCTGACATTGTAAAGAAAGCTCATCTATCATATCAAAATGCATCCACATATAGAGAGAAAAATGTAATTCAAGCTTTTGTAATCAAATGCTTATTTCCTGAAGCAAACATACTGCAAAATCAATTTGTGAACTCGTTACATAAATCCATATTAAACTATTTAGTCTATATTTAACACTAAAAAAAGATAGTCAGGGTAAGTTAAATAAATGGATTTTATTTCTAGGTTTCTGGGAGCTAAAGTTAATCCTTCCACATGTAGTTTATTTCTCAGTGCCTGCAACGGACAATGGGGGAAGACAGTGAAAAGAAAAAGATGTGACCATTCTTACCTTCAGATGTTTAAAGCTAATCAAATCAATATGCTCCAGCCCACCACTGATAGCACTCACAGCCATTTTATGTTAATGTGTATGTAATCCTTTAGCTTGCTATGCCATGATGGCAGTACAATGAGGCCATTCCTCAAAGCAGAGTCAAATGTGTCCAGCAAAAAGGAATCATTTTATCAGTAGGAGAATGACCCACTTATATACTATCAAGAAACTAGAGATGCATAATACAACCCTGTCAAGTCTCCCTTAAGCTTTTCATTACCATCAGCAAAGCCAATAACATCCAGTATCCCCAGTCAGCATCAAACGCTCCTTTTCAATTCAAATGCTAACAACTAACCATTTCTTCCTTCATACTATTCTTTAATCCTTCTTTCTCTATATGAGCAGAGTTGTCGCTCATCTTTGTCCAGTCCATACCTATTCCTTTGGGATATTGCAAAATATTCCATGTTCATTTTTCCCCAGTCTATCAAATATACACAGAAAAAATAACCGTGTTCTTTTTTTCAGCTTGCATCTTAATTTTGTCTATTTGCACTGTTAAATTTTCAGTAATAGGCTTTGAAATCCTTTAAATGTATACTTACATTGAATCATATCATATTATGTAATAAATTACACCAGGGCTTATCAATTAAATTAGTTGTGTTTCTAAGATTTTCCTGAATCATTGAAAAACTGCCATCACCAGTCCTGACAATGCTGGAAATGCAGATGTGATTAAGAGATGGCTTGGAAAGAACTCCCAAACCTGGTTCTGCTATCAAGGTGAACTAAAGACAATATTTTTGTTCCTGACCTCCTATCTACTGGCTTTAACATCAATCACCTACTCAAGTGTCCAGGAACTTTCCAGATTCCTAATATACCTAAAAACTCATAGTAATAGATATTTCTTATTTTTTAGTCCTTCCAACTACATCTGCTACTATCTCTATGTCCTTCTCACTCTCTCTCCTTTTCTCTTCCCCTCTCTCATTGTGTGTGTGTGTGTGTGTGTGTGTGTGTGTGTGTGTAATTGTAGTAAATGGCCTTATGAGCTATGAGTGGCAGACATGGACTATTGAAAGTACAGATTTTTAACTGCCTTCACTCTTTCTTGTTTCATTTCTTGCCACCACTAATGTATATAAAAATGACATATCTTTAACAAGAACTGAACAAGGAAAAACCAACAATAGATACATTGAAGTGGACTTGGACTATAACTGAAGGTATTTCATGAGGCATCAACTCTACACAAATAGCTAAAGGTAGCTAAGTTATTTTAAGAACAGGAAATATTATCATCTATAAGAAGGAGCATTTATTGGCCAAATACCAAATGCCAGCATCAAACAGTCAGCCATGAAAAAATACATATACACAACATTACAGAAAATGGGCAGGCTGTGTTTATGCATCGGAATGCAAGAAATAACTCATGCATTTGAAAGAGAGTAAGGGAATATATGGGATGGTTTAGATGAAGGAAAAGGATTGGAGGCATGCTATAATTTTACTACCATCTCAAAATATAAAATAAATTATTTTAAAAATAAAAACAATGATCTTTAAAAGAATACACCTAGAAATGCAACTATATTCATATATAACTGATCAGTATGTTAAGTAACCTAGACAAAACTCAAATTGTTCTTCATCATCAAAAAGCCATTTATGATCCCATTTCTCTGATCTCTCTAGCCTTACAGAATACTATCTTTTGAACAAAGACTTCAAAGACTGTTCTATGTTCTTTTTTTTCCTTCTTCATTATTTATTTTGTATTTATCAAGAAAAACAGTAAAATGAATTTAAAATGCTGATAAGTTAACAATAACTATAAAGAAGATAAAAATCATAAGCATGACATTTCAAGGGTGATAAGGCAAATAATATTGCTACACGTATATTTACTTTGTGTTCAGCTTTCCCACTGAATTTTTTTTCCAATCTCTGTATATCCTTATTCAAGGTCCCTTCCCCCTCCCACCACATCAGGTCATTTTTTTCTTCTCCACAACTCCCCATTCCCTCCCTGGGCAGGGAGCAGACAGTCCTATGGTCCCACTGACCCAATAATGCTTAGCTCAATCTCACTCCTGGCAAATCCAGTTTTGTCCCCCCTCCCTCAAGAGTGAGTCAGGTGTTCCTATAGTTGGAGTGGGGACCGAAGGGTCAGTCCAGGGTGTTTCTGATCCCAAGCTGTTCGGTGGTTGTGGTTTGCAGCTTGGGCATGCTTGACTTTTTACCTTGTTTGTTTGTTTAGAGACCACTAATGAGTGAGTACATCCCCTGCTTATCTTTCTGAGTTTGTGATACCTCATTCAGGAGGATATTCTCCAAATCGATCCATTTGCCTGCGAATTTGAGGATATCATTTTTTCTTACTGCTGAGTAGTATTCCATTGTGTAAATGTACCACAGTTTGTTAATCCATTCTTCAGTTGAGGGACATCTAGGTTGTTTCCAGGTTCTTGCTATTACAAATAATGCCGCTATGAACATAGTTGAGCTAATACCTTTGGAGTGTGAATGGGTCTCCTTAGGGTATACACCCAGAAGTGGTATTGCTGGGTCCTTGGAGGTGGGTAGCCTTGCAAATTCCCTCAGCAGCAACTGGGGGTATGGTGACAGGCAGACTTTATCTGTGCCTGCTACAGAGTGCACTGGGACTCGCTCTGCAGACAGCACGTAGTCCCGAAAGCAGAACCTGAACTGATGGGAGCTCAACTCTGCCTCCCTGGCTGGAATATAGGCACTTGGGCCTGGTGACCCCTCCTCACCTCTGGTAGGGGTCTGAGCCTGTCCTTCAGGGAGTCCAGTCGTTTGCTCAATTGGAGGTGGAGGTGGGTAGCTGTGCAAATTCCCTCAGCAGCAGCCAGACGTTATCTGTGCCTGCTACAGAGTGCACTGGAACTCGCTCTGCAGACATCACCAGGTCCCGGAAGCAGAACCGGAACCGATGGGCCTGTTCTATGTTCTTATACTGGCTACATAATGTTCCTTCTACCCACCATATCTTGCCACCCTGACAACTTAGATGCCAAATTCCACTAGTTTATACTCCCAATTCTTAGATAGATGGAGAGAGAGAGAGAGAGCTGCTTGTGCCCTATTGTGAGATACCTTTATGTGTGATATTTGCATATTTATGAAACTTATAATATTTTATTCCAAAACCAAAGTATTCTAGAATAATGTTTTCTAAGCAGAGAATCTGATCCTTTAGTATGCTGTTGCATTGCTGGTCTCATTTCTGATTGACAAAAGCAAATATACACTTACCACTTTCTTGGTTGGATTTGTCAAAGACACATCTGTTCCACCCCCTCCAAAAAAATCTTAAAAATCTATGCTATCTGATCAGAATTGAGTCAAAGGTTCATGTCAAAAATTGAAAAACCTAAAGTACGGCAAGACAGAAAGAAGTATGTATCAGAGACTAGACATGAAGTTCATGAGAGCCACAGGCTTATATCTGGGCAACCAACTGTTACTGAGGCCACCCTCCATTTTTTTAGATAAAGAATACAAGAGAGGAATATAAAATAAGATAAATAATATTTATTTCTCTGTTCATTCAAATAACCATCGCTATGTTAGGAGAAAATCATACAAAGAAGCATTGTTCCCTCTCCCAAACTGTCTGTCCCACTTTGTCCCTTTCTTATGTGTATACCATGCTGACTTCTGTTTAAAGAAAAGGAATATCACATCTGATTATAATATATATAAATCTTTAAAAATATTATAAATAGAAAAAAATTCTATCTATAATCATTAAGGGTGTTTTATTTGAAAATGGGTCATTGTGAATTGCAAATGAACCCTATAATATTACACAAAATAAGGAATTCTGACAATCTTATAAATGGCAAAGATATTTTGGCAATATTATTAGTGAAAGTTGTGGACATTCATAAACTCATGATAAATATTTGTCAATAAAAATATCAAAGACCATTATGTGCATCATATACTATCCATTTAGGCTCATTAAGTAATTATTATTATTATTATTTTGTGACTGAAAAGGCTAAAAATACCAAAGCATCATACATAGTAACCATTTTATTTTTTTAAAACTTTTTTATTTTATTTTTAAAACTCACTCTATTAGTGTCAGTAATTCACTTAAAACTGGGAACAAAGTAAAACACTGAGTAAAAGAATGTTTTAATAAGATAGGAGCCTTGTCATTCTCTCTGACAAATGGCACCCCTATCTTTCTAAGATGGGGTTAGAACAACCAAAACAAACAGCACAATCAAGATGGATTCTATTAGACTTTAAGGATAATTAGCTGAAATAATTAACTTTCCTTAAAGGAATCTACTGTCTCTAATCTGCATTCCAGCTTCATGCATATACTTTTCCTAAGTATTTAAAAACTACTGAGTAACTAAAGAACATTAGAAGTTCCCTATGCATTAATTAAATTTGATAATTAAAGTTGTTTGCATCAAGTCCATTGACTGTTAAACCAATCATTCATGGACATCAAGATGCAGTGAGAACTTTTTCACTGAAGATGTGAAAACAAAACTAAACCTCTATATATGGAACAGTACTGATAAAGCCAAGTTTGACTAAATCAGTCCAGAACCATCTTCTATAAAAGTTCGTGGTGATTACAGAGCATGGTAATACTAATGCAATACTATGATAATACACCAACAGATATAATAATTTCACCATAGTTGGACAAATGGAATTTAAATTGCAGTTAATTGTCTACTATCTGTATACTCTAACAACTCTTGATACCACAGGCCATATGCAACTATATAAGAATCACATTAAATTGGCTGGTAGGTGCTGGAAGAGTTGCACAATTACCTTCTCAACCTGCACCTTCTATGAATGCCTTTCAACAGTCAACAGGCTGAGTCTAGGGACCCTCTTACAAGTAGTAATAGCAATAAGCAGTTATAGCTGCTCTGGAGGAGATGATGATTGGCTATGCTCACAGGATAGCAATCTAACACAAAGCAGTATATGATATTTGCCTGTAAGACTGCCAACATTTATTCTACACCAACCTGCAATAGTTAAGGCCTATGACAAAGTAATAATTTAGCCAGACATCATTTGGATTGCAGAATCTCATAAATTCATACTAATTTCAATATTATCCTTTATTACCTATTCCCAAATGATTCTGACAGCTCCCAAGATTTACCCATTTATCTAAATAGACTCATATGTGGTCAGACTGTGGGTTATCACTCATGCACAGTAGCTGAGACTATGAGTTAACAAGTCAGGTGGACTCCTCCAAAGTTATGTGTTCTTGGGCATTTGATTCATTTCTCAGTGACTTTCTTAATCCACAAAGTTTGACATTATTTTCTCTTTTGGATTATGGAATAAATCAGTTACTTTGACCTGATGCGGTGGGAGGAGGAAGGGACCTTGAATAAGGATATGCAAGGAGAGAAAGTGTGACTTCTTTGTTCATAATAATAAAATAAAAGAAAAAAGAAAAAAAAAGAAAAAGAAAAAAAAGAATTCAGTGACTGGGGGGCAGGATAGAAAAGGGAGTCTGAACAAGGGGATACATGGATAAAAAATATGACTTTATTCATATAAAAAGGAATTCAGATTTAACATAGTATTTAGAACTTGTCAAGCTCAAGATAAGTCTCAATCATTGTTTGTTAAATCTGCATGCACTACTGTTAGTTATTAGTATTAGAAATGGTATCTGGAATTTTCTAATCTATAAAATGAAAAGTTATATATCATAGGTTTTATTATTCTAATGCTGAACAGAATTATGTTTCTAAAGTTGTAGCAAAGGTCTCTGCTGTGGGATTATGCTCTTGTACATTGTAAATACTTTTTCAGTGTAAATATTGGTTTAATGAAACACTGACTGGCCAGGAGGCAGGCAGGAAGTAAAGAGGAGGCAACCAGACTAGGAGAATTCTGAGAGAAGGAAGGCAGTAAGGGGGATCTCCATCATACATAGAAAAAGAAAAATGGTAATACTACACTGAAGAAAAGCTACTAAGCCATGTACCTAAACATGGAGTAAGAGTTAGCAAGTAATATGCCTGAGCCATGGGCCAAACAATTTATAAATTAATATAAGCATTTGTGTGATTATCTGGTTCTTTTTTGTTTTGTTTTTTGGTTTTTTTTTCTCAAATTTTTTTTCTTTATTTATTTTGTATTTATCAAGAAAAACAGTAAAATGAATTTAAAATGCTGAGAAGTTAACATTAACTATAAAGAAGATAAAAATCATAAGCATGACTTATCAAGGGTGATAATGCAAATAAGATTGCTACACATATATTTACTTTGTGTTCAGCTTTCCCTCTGAATTTTTTTTTCCTTCCCTGTATATCTTTATTCAAGGTCCCTTATCTGGCTCTTAATTGCTGCAGGACTGGCAAGGCAGGGCAGAAAAACTTCTGACTACAAGTCATTAACAATATGGTTCTTCGAGTTGCTGCTTTCTTTTGCATTTTCTGTTTCCCTTGTGTTGCTCTCTTACCTAAGTAGAACAAATTGTAACAGTTGATGTGTCTTTACTTATAAATTAAAATACTTTATTTATTTAGATTTCTCTTCAGATTAAATTGTTCTAGTACAAAACCTGATCCCCTAAGACATTTTAAGTACTTGAAGGATTAGACAATATTCTGAGTGGTTTGGGAACCAGTGTTAAAGGCAACATCACAGGTATATGTTTTAGTTTTTCCTGATATTATATTTTTGGTTGTGAGCCTAGCCTTTATTAGCTGAGCCATCTCTCCAGCCCTGATTTTATTTCTAGCTACACACTTTAATTTCAAAAATAAAAAAGTAACATAGTTTTTTGTTTGTTTGTTTGTTTGTTCTTGGTTAAAACATCACTGTGGGTTTTCATTTCAATTTGGCTTATAAGTTAGGATCTATTTTAAGAAAGATATATTGTTATTCCAAAATTTATATATTACATATTTATTCTACTATGTATTTACCTCTCAGTATTTTGATTTTCATTGCAATTATATCATTTCATATGACATGTTGGGAGTATCACAAAGAGTTCAATATCTCAGAACATTCTAAATAATGGTATTTTCTATCATATTCTAGTGTAATTCAGCAATCCTATCATGAAAAGCTTATAAAAGCCTAGAGCAGTGAATAACCACAAACTTAGCTAAACGTGGTTCATAGTATGTTTGCTGTGCCAGAAGCCATATATTCATCTTTGATACATTAACATAACCTCCAGTGAAACATTTTTAACCTCAGTGATACACTTTTTCAGCCTTTAAAGAAAGGATAATCAAACATTTTCATTTACTGTGATGGAAAAGCACTATTCATTTCAGTCATGGCCCTGGCTCTGCTAACATTACTATGTTCTATCTTGACATAATTCAAAGGGACCTGGTCAATCCACTTACTTTGCAATCTATTTTACTTGGTCATTATACTGATAACATCATTTTAGCCAGATCAACTGAACAGAAAATGACAACTTTATGGAATGCTCCAGTCAAAATCACATGCCTAAAGAGTAAAAGATAAAATCAGTAAAGATGGCATGAACTATTATACCAGTAAAGATTTTAGAGTACTATGTTTTGAGAAATAGCATGTTATATATGATATAAGTAAGAAATTTTGCATATCACACTTTCATAAAACTTACAGAATTCTCTATGTGTTAAGCATGTGGTGTTTCAACATGCCTTTTGCAGTGATTTACCATGTAATTTATAAGGCTGCCTTTCTCATATAGAAACAAGTGTTTGGGGCAGTCCAGGCTATATTGTTAGCATTCCTGACTTTTGGGTCACATTACCTTTTGGATTCTATAATAATTATAATATAGGAAAGAAGGAATTTGTGTAGATATTATTGCAAACCCCAATAAGAGAATCATAAACAAAACACACATTTTATAGCAAAGTCATATCACTTCTATGTGAGATATAAATGTCATTTATAAAACTACTTTTAGATTATATTAGAGTTTGTTAGAGGAAACAAGATAGTCATCCATGAAAGAATCACTCATTAAGTGGCTAGATCGAGCAGCATTATCTATGTCCAAATAAATCACAAGATCAAGGAGTCATCATTATTGTGAAAATGCAAAGATATTTTATGAGAACAAGCAGGGTAAGAACATACACTTTTAGAATTATTGCACAAATGAACATTCCCCTATCAATTTTCACTTATGGGAACACAAATCAGGAGGAAAAGATCAAGTTTATCTATCTTAGATTAATGCTATATGATTCCTATATTAAAGCCTTACTTAGGAATGCACCAAAAGAGAGACATTTCACAATAAGAAGAATGTTTTAACATATACTAAGATAGAAATGACCCAAGCTAAACTACATATATATATATTCACATGCTCTCTCTCTCTCTCTCTCTCTCTCTCTCTCTCTCTCTCTCTCTCACACACACACACACACACACACACACAAACACACACATCACACATACACACACAAAATGCTGTAGTTTAGCATTTTTGTTATTGATTGAGAAAAGGAATGATAGTAGATTAGAACCCAGAAATTTCAGGAAGAGAACTGTGGAGGAGTTTAGAGAATTTAACATTAGGTGAAAAAATTTTTGAAGTTCAGATCAAAATTGAATTCATTGTTCACAGAAAGATACAAAGTAAGTGATCATGAAGTAAAAGAAATCTCACAGGTTGAATACATAATTGATGTGAGATGTCTGTATGCTGTGAATAAAGGACTATTTTGGCCATGGCAGACACCGTAGAACAAATAGGCAGGGAAATTGGAACATAAGTAGGAGAAGGAGAGTAGAGTCAGACAAATACATCCAGCTGCCCAGGAAGAAATATGTAATGAAATAGGTAAGCCAAAGGCCACATGACAGGACAGATTAATGGAAATGGGTTGAATTAAGATGACTGAGTAAGCTAACAATATGCCTGAGACATAGACCAAAGAGTATGAAATTAATATAAACATCTGTGTGTTTCTTTGGGACTTTGGTATTGCCGGTCCAGATAAGCAGTGGAGGTGTTCAGAACTGTGGACTATGTGGACCAGAAATCCCTTATACAGAATTCTTTTAAAATCATTCCTATATTACACGATCTCTAATTCAATGGTAGCATATCATTGGTGTAAGTGAAAAACAAAAGACAGATAGAATGAAGACTGTATTTGATCTATCAGCTTAGGCATTTGCTCCTTGAAACTACTAATGTTGTTGGATGTATGACTGACTAGCAACAAAGGCAGAAGCTGAGTTCCTAATTAAACATAATTTAGGTACCAACTAGTTTAATAAAAATGCCCATTAGCTGAAGGCAGACAGGAAGTGTGGGTAGGGCTACCAGACAAAGAAAACTCTCAGACCAAGATGAATAGAAAAGAGATGCCAGAGAGATGCCAGTAAGATGCCAAGCCAAGAAGTCAAAATGCTGCTGAGAAAAGGCACCAAGCCACATGGATAAGAATCGTGGGTTAGTTTAAAAGTAAAGAGTTAGCAACTCTTGTAGATTGCTAACTAGCAACCCTACAAGTGACAGAAGATTGATCTCTAAAATATATAAAGATCTCAAGAAACTAGAACCCAAAACCCTAAATAACTGATTTAAAAATGGGGTTCAGAACTAAAAAGGAAATTCTCAGCAGAAGAGTTACAAATGGCTGAAAGACACTTGAAAAGGTGTTCAACATCTTTATCCATCAGGAAAATGCAAATCAAAACAACTTTGAGATACCACCTTACACCTGTCAGAATAGATAAGATTATAAACACAGATGAAAGCCTATGCTGGAGAGGATGCAGAGCAAGGGGAACACTGCTCCATTGTTGTTAGGAGTATAAACTTGTACAGCCACTCTGGAATATAGTATGGTGGTTGTTCAGAAAACTGAAAATCAATCTCCCCAAGGATCCAACAATTCAACTTTTAGGCATATACCCTAAAGACGCACATTCACACCTCAAAAGCATTAGCTTAACTATGTTCATTTCAACATTATTTATAATAGCAAGAACCTGGAAACAACCTAGATTCCCCTCAACTGAAGAATGAATTAACAAATTGATGAACATCTACACAATGGAGTACTACTCACCAGTAAGAAAAGATGATATCCTAAAATTTGCAGGCAAATGGATAGAAGTGGTGAATACCCTCCTGATAGAGGTATCACAAACCCAGAAAGATAAGCAGGGGATGTACACACTCATTAGTGGAATTTAAAAATTAATAGATGTCATTGCGTACAAGAGCTCATGGCTAGAACATAGCTAAGTAACACAGTGCTTCACTTCTGCATTGAATTCCTCTGGCAGGGGTATGGGTGAGGAAGGACTTGGTTTTATTTTGAGGGGCTGGCCACAGGGAATTTAATCAAGCTCCAGTAAGTAAATGAGCATTGTGAATGGGCTTTTTTTGTAAATGGGGAGATCATAAGGGTGGGTATGAATCTGAGAGGACTGATAGCTGAGTTTGATGGGGTGCAAGATGTAAAATCACCAAATAATAAATAAAAATATTTTTTTAAAAACATGATATAAAGAATCATGGGTTGGTTTAAAAGTAAAGAGTTATCAAATTACATGTCTAGGCTTGAGGTCAATCAGCATAAAACTAATATATGCATCTGTGTGTTTCTGTGGGACTGCTGGTCTGAGGGTTTGGACTTTAGGCTGGATAGGCCAGAAACTTCTTGCTACATTTGGTGCCATGTTGTTTGGATTCTGCTCACTCTAGAAGTACTAGAAATTTAGGGACTAGACTAGATACATAACTTCACCAAGTCTTTGGTTTTCTTTGCTGTCTCACAGTTCATAAAACACTTCAGATTTCTAATTATCCTGCAAAATTCCAAGTAACTCACTTTGTAAGGCATGTTGGGTTACATGACAAAGGGATCTAATTCTATACAAAGTAGAACATGGAGGATATATTTGAAAAATCAAATTGTAGATAGTATCCTAAAATGATGAGGTGTCTTCCTCTGGAGTATAGTAAATTCTTTAAATCAGTGATCATTCATCTGATTTCCTCAGCAGGTATAATAAGTAGACAAAAGAAGCTGAGATAGTTTAGAACCTGTTCACCATCACTTTGTTGACCTGCATAAGGAGTCTATTTCCGGTTCTTGCAACTGTATACAGGTTCTAGAGATTTAGAATCTCTCAATCTCAGAGGAGTACTGTACCCATCTTTAAGCTTTGAGATTCCACTGGTGCCTTCTCAGTTCAGGCAAGCCAAAATACCACCTTGCAAAGAATAACTGCTTAATCACATGAATGAGGAAACAAGAAGAAACCAGTGGTAGAAATCTTTTAATGATTTAATCCACAGTGTTAATGATGAAATGACCCTAAATATCTAAGAACTGTGAAGAGAAAGACTAAAGTTTCAGTCAGACAATATACAGAGATCAGTGTTGATTCTAAACTGGTTGCCCAATAATGGCAATATTTTAACAATGACTTAAATAGAATGACTGACTCAGTAAAGTGAAGGATTATTAATGGGCAAATGGAAGCCTAAATTCAGCATTCCTCAGGAATTGCCTAAAACAGATTCTGTTTGCCAGGAACTCCATTTATCTTCTTATTCCCAAAGGTCAATTGCTTTGGGCAAGGACATCTAGTTCTCCTTCCCTTTAAACAGAATGCCTCAGTTCAATGACCCTCATTCTCCTGTCAAAAAAATTCCACTTTGTTTTCCAACATTTTTTTTCTCTCTGCTAGCCCAGTTGTGGTGAAAGATGGCCTTGCAATTTGATCCCTAATAACCTTTTCTTTCTGTCCATGGAGTGATGCAGTGCTTTGGTTTCACAGAGCCTTTGTTTACATAAGTAGTTGTATTAGTTGGTGATAAGAAATATCACAAGTTAGGTTCAAGTGAAACTTTAACTTGAGATGAGTTGGAGCTGGTTTTTAAAAATTGTAGATCATCTCAAATCTTGTTTTTGATGAAGGCAATTATTCTAGCCCCTGCTTTAGCATATCTGTGTCTAGAAATTATGATGCACATAGATTTATTTAGAATACATAGAAAAAACTGTATTTGGTACTGGAACACCTTTTTCTTTTTACTGTGGTAGTTTGTGTTATTATATGCTTTATTATTTAAGATCTTTTATATTAAATGAGAGACAAAATGTATATATAAATGCATGTATACATACAATACATATGGTTGTTATATGTCAATGCAGCACTCTAAAAAGAAGTAATTGTTTTATAAGTAAAAGATAAAAATTAATAAATATAAAACATTGGTATTTAATGGAAAAAAATCAACATTTTCTCATTCTCCCAATATTTAGAATTTTAAGAGCCCCATAAGATTATAGCATACTTTGGAATGTTTACCACTAGAGAATGATGTGATCAATATTTATGAGTTTATCAAATTTCCCAAGTTGTATGGTTTATAGTTATTGCTGATCTCAATATACTCCAATCATTTCAGAATTCGTTTCTAATGTCAAAGTCTACCATAGAGCCATATCCTCTTAAGCAGCACAGGGTTGGCTCCATGTTTGAAGCACATGCAAAATGAAGGAAAAGGTGAATGACAAGCCTTTATTTGTTGAGAAATCTCTGTCAATTTATTGAGAAGAATTGGATGAGGAAGTTATTAAAGTTATATGGCCAACTATTCTGAAAATATTTCCATTAGCAGTAAATTTATTATTCCTTGTAAAAAAATTTGTAGATTGAAATATAAATCTACAGTTTAGGTGGGCATTAGCATTAAGAATTTGTTCATTAATTATGTTCTTAGAAGGAAGGAGAAGATGGTGGAATAGAGTTTTTATTTTATCCCAGTATCTATTTTTCTTGATACTTAACAAAAGATAAATTTAATAGTCAATGCATGTGTTACAACTTATAGCCTACATATTTCTTTGAAACACATTTATTAACTAAGTCTTTTTGTGTGTGTCTGTATCTGTGAGTGTGTGCTTGCATAGAGATATACATAACTGCATATGTGTAATCAGGGCAGAGCAGTGGACAAACTCATTGTCACTACTCAAACACCATCACCTTGACTTTGACACTGGATTTCGGGCTGACCTGGAATGCAACCATATATGCCAGGCTAGCAGGGAGTGTCTGTCTAGGGTTAGCCTATCTTTGCCTCATTCCCACCACCATCACCGGCATGACAAATGTCCATTACTTCAAATGTGTTTGTTGGTTTGTTTGCTTGCTTGTTTTGTGTGGCATCTGGGCATGCAAACTTTGTTCTCTGTGCTTCTGAGGAAAGTGCTTTGCCAGCTGAGCCACCTGCTTACTCCCACCATCAGCTTTTTCAGTCAGTTCTCTACTGCAATTTATAAGTAAGTCTTGAAGAGATTTAACAATGATCAAAGAATGTGTTCATTGAAGTATAGACCATCTCTATATTTCAACTGTGCATAAGTAAGCCTAATAAGAATGTAGAAGTGGTGTAAGCATAAGTCTAGAATTTGCAATGACTACTATGAGGTCAATGACCACGTTGTGCCAAATCAATGTGACCCTTTGGAAAATAGTTAATTCAAGTTTCTGCACTCCTCATGGCAGCAGAAAACTTTGGTGGAAGAGTGAGCACAAATTATCTCTTATTTTCATTTTTACCCAGGCAAGCAAAATATAGCATTTTAATTATTTGAATTTATGGTCACATATAATAAAGCTACTAATTTCAGTTAATAACTCTTTTTGAAAAACTGACTCTGTATCTTCTTGGCTAGAATTACTTTTTAACTATTTATAAAATATAATTCCCTAAGAATGCTGTGCTCATGGTATCACCAGAAAATGAATTTATTTCATAATGCCAAGCTGAATTCTTATCCATTTAAACTTTATGAGGAAACTCTGAAGAAGTAAATTATCACTTCAATGAACAGTAAATTTTCTATGAGGAAATTGTCTGGTGATAACCATGAGAATTGTTCTTCTAACACACTAGCTTAGCACATGGGAATTCTCTTCTATCTTGTGTTCCCGAGTCCTAGAAAAATTTGATCATCTACAAACTATGTTAAGAATTTACACTGCAGAGTTCCTTCTCATGTTAAGAGACAGAAACTCACCATAATTTGCCACCAGTGGTTACTATGATTAAAGTATGTTTTAGTTATAGGCTCTATTATATATCTGTGTAGGTGTTATTAAACTGAAAATTACATTCTAACAGATCTTGTAGTGTTGCAACTGATTGTACTCATTTTCAGTGTTTCATAAAATAGCTATAGATTTATTAGGCCAAACTAACCTTGAGAAATATGCACCACCATGGCTTGGAGTTGACATGTAGTTATATTAGCATTTATGTAGATACAATTTTAGTTTGGATTCCAAATTGTTTTCTATCTTGATTTGTGACAATTCACAAAGAAAATATTGCAGGTTTCTGATTTTATTTGTTGTTGTTCATGACAAGGCAAATTATTTTTTCTAAATTCAAGCTATATGATATACTGCCTTAATTAGATGTTTAAAATTCAATATCATTTGTAAAAAGTGATATTTCTGAGGGCAGGTAATTGTTAAAGGTCTCATTTTTCTTAATATCTCACCAATTTATTTCCTTTATTACAATGAAATTCTAACTTGTTACCTACATTTGCATTAGAAAATATGAATATTAGCATGAGACTTTATTTTTCTTATTTGTGTTTTTACTTTTTCCATATTTATTCAATAATTCTTTTTAAAAACTTTATTTTTAAAATAAAATCTTTTTTAGTTTGCCCAATACATTAAAAGTTTTTAAAAAATGCATTTTATTTGTGATTACATAGATTCTTCCCACAGCATTTTTGAATGTGGTAGAATATGAAGAGTGTATCATTTTCCTGTGATAATTTTATTATAGTCTTAACTATCTCTATTCAATATATTTTTGATTATATAATCTTCTGTGATATGTGTATTATTAGTCCCACAATCCTCCTGTCCTATCTAGAAAGTTACTTCCAGAGAACTACTGAGGACAGTGAAAAAATTAAATGTAACCCAGAAGAGAGAGTCATAATAACTAACTAGAAGTAACTAATACATTTATCATTTATCTTTTCTTTCTTTCCTATTTCTTTTATTTCCAGGTCTAAAATAATTGTTAGTCTATACCCAATATCTATCTAGAGATTTCTTCAGGTAGTACTCATTGCCAGTCCAGTTTAGTAGATGGTGATAAGCTGGATAATTAATTCATCATGATCAGCAATACAGGGATGATACTTGTTCCTATTCACTTATGTGCAACTGTGGCTATTGAAAAAAATTTTAACTAAAGTGGTTTATTTTTATGACACCATACATTTGGGGGAGGGCTATGTTGATGTGGGATACCATGCTGGATGCTATAAATATGCTTTACCATTTATTAATAAAATAGATGTTTTGGCCTATGGTAAGCAGGCAGGAGATCCAAGCAGAGATGAAGAAGAAGAAGAAGAAGAAGAAGAAGAAGAAGAAGAAGAAGAAGAAGAAGAAGAAGAAGAAGAAGAAGAAGAAGAAGACCAAGAAGAAGAAGAAGAAGAAGAAGGGCAGAATCAGGAAGAGAAACTGAAAACCACTGTCCAGAGATCAAGATGTAATGGAGCACAAGTAAAGCCATGGAACACATGGCATTACATGGATTAATAGAAATGGGTTAAGCTGTAAGAGCTATTTGGTAATGACCCTAAGACATAGGCCAAATAGTTTGTAATTAATATAAGCTTCTGAGAAATTATTTTATAAGCAGCTGTGAGATGACCAATGGGAGAGATTTTGTCCTTAGAACCCAGACGGGTCAGAAAACTTTTGACTACTATGGGTTATTTGCAAAAGAGTGAGGTTGAGCAGACATTCTTTTTGTTTTCACATGGAAAGAAAAGGCTTCTTATCAATATCATTTACACCCTTTCCACCCCTGACTGAAATGAACAGCAACATTATAAATATAACTTTGCCATCAGGTCTGAGAAGAGACTATTTGACCCTTAAGTATTTTAAAGCAGCTGAACTGCTTTAATTTACAAGTGTCACTGTTTACATAATATATTTATGTGTTTCTGGATCTCATTAAACTCTTAAATGTGAAGGGGGCATCCTCTGCCCTTGGAAATGTGTATAATAGCTACAAATTATGCAGTCTGCACCATTCACATATTATTGACAGAGCATCTTATACTATAATGATTTTTAAAATGCTACTGATGGAACTTTATATAGTGAAATCCAAGCAGATGTTTTATCTTTTAGAATGTACACATTTTCCCTATTTTCCTCAATTTTGTATTCTGTAAAGAAAAACATATCATGAACTTCTTAATTTAATTAAGAAGGCTATAGTATGGCAATACCCAAGTCACTAATTACTCAAGGGGAAAAAATCAGATAACTATAGGTAAAATATTGGACAAATGTCATGAGGTTTATGTAAATGGACAAGGGGTTGAACAGGTTATTGTCTTCATTTGGGGGAGAAGCAAACTGCTGTGGTTGCCAAGAGTAACTGTCAGCCACACCCTATGGACACTCCAAAGCTGAACAGCTGTGCTGTGCAAGGCCACAATATGCCTTACAATGTATGTTGACCATTTGTTGTTTAAATTTAAATAGAAGGGGCTCTGTTCTTTACACTATGGTCAGCCTCCCTGCTTAATTTATATTTACAGCTGGCCTCTCCACCATCTGTGCACACAGTCTGCACTGAATCTCAGAGGAATTAGAGTGACATTATTTGAAGACCAGATTAAAAAGCCAGGAGAAAGCAAAACATCACTTATGGGGGGAGTATAAAAGAGTCATAGTAATATTATTTTATGTTTTGGGATTTCAGTCTTCATTTTATACCATTTTTTTCTAATTCAATGAAAAATGTAAAAGACTTTACCCCAAAGTATCACTGGCAATACTCTACACCTAGATTATGAAGAGCACCCTAAGTTGACTTTAGTGCAGATCCAAATAATGCTACTGGCAATGAGACCTAATTTTCTTTACAGACTCCTATACTTGAATTAACCAGGATCTAAGCAGATTATAAAACAATACCAACAATTGCTGAAAGGGGAGATTTCTGGAATATATGCAATTCAATGTTTAAAAATCACTTTATTGGGTGGGCACAACAATGGGTAATAAAAATAACTTCAGTTTTCTCATATTATTCATTGTTATATCATTCTCTCAGAGATATATTTGTTATTTCACTCTCAGGTCAATCACCTGGACCTGGAATTACCTTAAAGTATTAAAAAATCTTATCTTTGGTTATATATAGTTAAAAAAATCAAACAAATGAATCCTATAAAATAGACTGTAAACACACACTACAAGTAAAGACAGATACACACTTACAAACACATATATATTCTAATTTAATTGTAATCAAAACACTAAAGTAATAGTAAATTTATTCTTAATCTTAGATCCTGAAGCAGTTCTGTGACCCAAAGTGAGCAACAGTTGTCTGTTTAATGGCACCTGTGCTTTTTCTCCCTTGACTTGATTTTTACCTCTGCTTAGATCTCTTAGATCTTCTTTGGGGTCAGAGAGGAAAGGAAGATCTTAACCTGATGGAGCAAGGTCTATTTTTCTCAATATGTGCTCTTCAGAATTCACCAACATGGAAACTATACACGCATATAATTCAGAGGGCAATTATTTGTGTTTCTCAGAGATTTCCTGTTTAGGTCGTTCTATATCTTGTTCTACCCTCCGGCATATCTGGCTTAACTTCATTCTTCACTATGCCTCTCTCTTCTGGTAGAGGGGAAGACCCCTAGGGATAGGTTTTATCAAAATGATTCAGCCTTGATTTACCTTTGCTTCTTTCAAGGGAACAAATGCAGCTTTTCCTCACTTTTGTCTTTTTCTTTTGTATCCCAGCATTGTGAACAGCGCCAAATAGTTTCCAGCCAGAATAGCTCTTCCATTTCTTATGTTTGCCATCATTCCCAACCAGCAATCTATCTATCTATTCATCTATCTATCATCTATCTATCATCTATCTATCTATCTATCTATCTATCTATCTATCTATCTATGTCTTTGTCTCCATGATATCTCTTGGTATCTATATTACTGGATTACCAAAAGAGAGAAACATTCTTTAAAAATATAAAAAAAGACATATTTCATTAATTCAGGAAATTCTCAGGTCCTGTGTGATGCTGTCAGGGGTGGCTCTGGGCCTCTGCTCACTTCTAACGAGTACTAAGCAGATTTAATAACCCTTTTCCTGCAAGTTTTATTGAGGCAGAAATGGTGTAAATGTTCATGCATTAACCTTATGTGTATATATTCACACAAAACTAAATTTACACATAACACTTATAAGCCTGTACACCAAATATATTTTATATTTATACAGAATATTGGGAACAGAAGTTGGTAAAAAAAATAGACAAAAATTCATCTGTCAGTGGCTGTCTTGAAACCACATGCTCTAATGTTCATAGGGTTTAGATTTTATTCGATATGTATGACAGGTAGGGAAATAAGATAGACAGATCTAATAAAAAATTACTTAGGATGGATATATCATAAATACACACATGTATACCTTGATCATATAAATTATTTCATCCTGACTTTGAACCACAGAAAACTGTGTGGATATTATAAGCAAGCCACACACATTTATTACTCTAAGTCCCATAGTTTCCGATTCTTACCAGGCTTGGGAACAATCAGCTGGGCACTACTTTGGGCATTGCCAGCCTCATTTTCAGCCATGCACTGATAAAAACCTTCATCTGACTTCACCACCCCAAGGATCCGTAAGTTGCTTCCTCCCTAGAAAGGAAAGGGGAAACAAATGAGATATTTTGTAAAAGAGAGAATGATTTCAAGGTAGCAATACAAACAAGCACAGAAGACATAAGAAAAATCATGAGGATAGCTAACCAATATACCCTATGCTATCTGGGAAGAAGTTCACATTGCTCACACTCTTTCTTAACTCGTGGGTATAAGTCTGCCTACTTCTGCAAGGGATGATACACACATAACTAGACATCTAACTGGATATATAAATGTTAAATTAAAATGTTTTATCAGGAATGTAACAAATAAATGTTAGTATCTTTTTAAAAATATCTACTGTTTCACTTTATGAAAGGAGCTAGATTTAGGAGATATATAGGTAAATAATCAAGAGTGAATGAAAGAAAACTGTTCCTCCTTGTAAATTCCAAAGAACAAGTAACTAGGTTCAATCAGTTCTGGAAGTATTTGCTCAAAGAAATGTTTGAAGATCCTTTAAAATAGCAATAACATTTTCTTTGGCATAATCTTTGTTGTACTTAGATTCAACTCTATGGTAAATTTTTATATCCATACTGTTTTTGTTCATAGTTGAAAATTTTCACCTTCAGCAATTCCTTGTGGAAACACAGTAAAGTTAATTCCTTTTGTATATAAATTGAACCACAATCTCTTTCAAGGATGGATGATAAAAAGATCTAGAGATAGCATTTAATTATACAAACTCAGTTTATCTTCAATATTAGTGCAAGAATTAGTTCAGTAAGTGAGACATGTTAAATCACTTTCCCTAAAGTCATTAAGAGATAAATATTACCTCACAGGGAATTCTTAATTGTTTTTAGTGTCTTGTAGCCAATTTTCAACTGATGTAAAATTCTTAGATAAAGCTGGCTAACTTCTAATTAACAGTTCACTTCCAACTTACTATCTGAGCTCAGCACTACATGTGTTAATGTACACTGGCTCTCAGATTTCTGCAACTATTCAGGAAACATTTTAAAGCACATTTTGATGTGAATAGGGCATATACCATACATTTTCTTCCACCTAAAGAAAAGAAGCATTTAAATAGCTTGGCTGTAATGAGTCATGCTGTGAGAGAGATTATTCAAACTGTAGAAAAAATAAATGTTGTATTTTATCATGTGTCCTTAAGGGCACTCAACAATTTCCTTTTCATGCAAGTAGCATATATTTTAGGCACATGGACCACTTTTCAGGCTGCCCAATGGCAGCTCATTTTTAATGCAATAGTAGTGGGAAAGCATTACATTTAAAATAATGAATTGGTGTGGCATTCAAAAGGTAAATGCCCTCTCTTACTCTTACCCAACAAATTAAACAAATAAAAATAAAAGTGAAAATGGAAAATGGTAACAAAAGTGATAAAGGTATGATTTACGAATATTTTTTCTTTAGAAATACAGTTTGACAAAATGTATACAACTAAGAGATTATGGAAGTTACAGAAAGCTGTCTGATTGTGGAAGAGTCATTTACTAACAAGAGCACGTAATGCCACAGTGGGAGACTGTGCTGGCCTCATTGGATGACCATACTCAGGTTCCATCTGCCTGGGAGACTTGACTTTTCTTTGACAAGGTCACATTTGTCTCAAAAGCTCCTAAGGCTATCTACCTAAGCCACACAGTTCATTTATGGTTCAAATGTGTTTTTTTAAATAGTTCTTATATATTCATTTGCCTGAGATTAGAATCTTTGAAGTTAGCCTACACACAACAGAGTGTTTTCATAGTGCTTTTTCAAATGAGTAAAGATTCTTCTAGTAATGGAGAAATACATGAATACAGCACCTATACCCTATGGTCTACCATAAGGATATTGAATATGAACTAGAGATTATGGGGACTGTAAGAGCCTCTTCTAATTCCACCATGGATAGTATATTTATAAAGCAACAGAGACTATGTGCATTCCCGGCTAGTGCCAAGACCACAGCCTCTATTACTATCCTTACTTCTCAATGGGGTTATCAGGCTCCATATGGAAAAAAGAATCAAGGAGACATACATAACTGCAGTAAGACAAGAAGAATAATAAGAAACACATCTTACTGTAAGGTATTACATTTGGTAGAAGCTGAACAAATAAAATAATCCTAGACCTGAATTCTAGGACTGAGAATTTAAATGCTAGGCCAAGAAATAACAATGAAAATATTTGAGTCTCAAGTCTGCACTTGCCTTCTATTCTACTCTGTATTCTCTACCTCTCTCTTTTCTTCTTTTCTTCCTTCCTTCCTTTTTTTTTTTTTTAAATAAACATCACACTGGATAAACTGCCTAGAATTCCAAGTACACAAATTATTTACTGTCTTAAAATAATTCCTATGAGTTATCAGAAATTAACACACCTTAATTTTTCAGAAAAGAAAAATTAGTGGAAAAAAAACAAACAATGACTAGGGTTGCAAAACTAATATGAAACGGAGATAGTTACCACTATCTGAAAATAATCACTAGGAATGACCACATCTCCATTCTTCATCCAATTCACAGTGGGCACAGGCTTTCCCGAAACTGCACATTCAAACTCAATATCCATGCTTTCATAGGCATAGAGGTTGGAAGGGTGATTTAAAAACCAAGGTGGAACTGCAAAGACAGAAAACAGTAAGTGAGTGGGGATATGGGTGTATGTGCTGCAGTCTCACTGAATTAGAAACACTGCTATATACTATGGGTCTGGCCCTAATCCTTAGCTGATTTACATACGATCAAGTAGAGGATGTATGTCTCCCATCCCCAGATAATGGTGTTTTACCATAGGAAAGAAAGACAAACACATTTTGGGACAAAATATATATGCAATAAACATTTTGGATACTCAAATGTCTATATCCATTTGACATGGAAGGTAGACAGTGCTAAGAAAAATGTATGTTGGGAAAGAACAGTAAATTTACATGTTCAAGACAATTCAGATAATGAGATCAGAATGACTGTAATAGTCAGTTTCATCAAGAATTACATATTCATAGTGAAAATAACCTAGACATATTCTTGACATATTTAGTAAATGTCCACTGTACTACATCACTACACTATATATTATTTTCTGAGTAGAGTATGTCAATTATAGTCTGAGAAGAAACATAAAATTCATTGACATATCAGCCACAATCTTGGTTTACATAGATAACGTACATCTTTAGCAACTATTTTTCAAGTCAGTCTGTGTTTTTGTCATTGTTTTATTATGTTCAGTGATCAATGAGTGATGGCTTTTATACATTTGAGTAAATACATGTTTTGGTTTTTTTTTTTTTCTAACCAGGATTAGTAAACTTTCATTTGATGACACTGTAAGTATTTCACTGTTTTTGGTGTTCATCAAACATTAGGGCAATGGGGAGAAACAATATTCACATCATGACTTTCATCTTGGCTTTTTCTATCCTTCTTTCTCAGCATGTCTTAGTCTTGATTTGTAGCTATATATTTGAGCCTTCCAGACTAAACTCATTTTAATCTCTTTAATCATTCACTGGGGCAATTGATTTAGATGACTGGACTCAAGGTCATGAATATTCATGGTCTAAAGTCATGAAAGAAATGTCTCAGAGCTGTTCTAAACACAGTACACATGACTAAATTATGTATTTAATATTGATAATATTATTAGCATTATGGCGATTTTTTTTCTAATCCTTTTGCCAGGTTCACTTACAGTGTACAAAAAGACATCTGAAATATTTATTGTGTGCCTCTGAGAAAATATATATGACTTGAAACTTTACAACTCTCTTCTCAGTTTTACAGTTTGCATCTGGTAATTAAGCAATAGCCAGTGTTTACTGGGAAAAGACAAAGTAGAATTTATTAGTCCATTCTTTTTATATTTAGTGTTCGTACCATATTTCTATGAGGCATTAATATATTATCTTTATTTTTTCTTTTTTTATTATTATTATGAACAAAGAAGTCACACTTTCTATCCTTGTATATCCTTATTCACGGTCCCTTCCCCCTCCCACCACATCAGGTCATTCTTTCTTCTCTACAACACGCCATCCCCTCCCTGGGCAGGCAGCAGGCAGTCCCATGGTCCCACTGTCCCAATATTGCTTAGTTCAGTCTCCACTTCTGGCTTATTTTTTAAAACAAAAATTTTAGACTACATGGTATTTATATAACTTTCTTCAGAATTACATTTCTTGTAAATTCAGAATGTGGCAGTCTGCTGACTTGCCTACATTCTCAACTATTTTGCTGTAACCGACTATTTTGTTCCCTAAAATTCTGCAGGAAATATCGTTAAGACAGTTCTATCATCCTAAAATGATATATACAAGCACTGAGAGCTATTTTAGAAAATACAGCATGCATGTACACGTCCAACTTGTTAGTTTGTCTGTCCTAGAAAAAGAGTAACTCCCTAAGTTTGCACACCAAAATGGCTAACTTTCATCAGGTTTTGGAAATAGATTTTAGAGTGCTACAAAACTGGGTGATATCCAAAAGTGCATTTTGAAGGTAATTAACTGTTTTGAAATAAATATGTCAGTAATGTGAGGGTCTATATATATAAGCGTGCAACTAGAGAGGGAGAAGATGAGAAAATAAATCAGTGGAGTGGAACAGAATTAAATATCCTAAAAGTTAGAAGTAGAACCAGGATAGGTCACAGGTATAGGAAAGGGAGAAAGGAGGACAGCAAATTTAAATAGTTCCAGAAGAAAGCAAAGGGTCAATAACCCCAGTCACGGGGTCAGAATAGCTCAGTTTCAATCCTACTCTGTATATACACTTTAAGTCCCTCTGATTTTATCCCCATTTTTAACTTAGAGAATAATTGAAAATAATGACATAGAATTTGCAAACAAGACTTATTTTAAAGGGAAATAATAGCAGAGCTAATCAGAGGGGATGCCAAATGTATTACTGCTTTGTTTATAATCTATACAAATACCTACATAAATGAATACATTGAGTATTGATTTGCATGAACATCTGTAACTCAAGATATTTTTAAAACTATGTTATTTCCATGTTTTCTAATTAGAATTTTCTTTTTTTATATTCTAAATGTCAAGATGTTATACTTCATATTATAGGGATTCTGAAAAACAATAATATTTAACTGATTTCTATTTTTTAAATAGCTTTATGCAGAATCATTTTGTTCTTTAATCTGATAGGTAGGAATCATTTTTTAATTTATTGTTTCTCATAGGTATGCATAATATTAAGCTGATTATGTGGTCAATTCTGAAAACATCTCACTTTACTGTAGAGTAAAATTCAGTAACCTATGATTAAAGGGATAATTTCACTTAACCCTATATCAACAGTAGCATAAGAACTATTATGGACTGCTACAGTAATTACTACCACATACATCTTGAGTATTGGATATGTTTCTGTTGTTTGCCCATAGTACCTAGGGTTTAAATATCGCACTGAACACCATGTCTATACTGGCTGTCTTAACTAAATTTTTACATCTGGTTCATTAATTTCTAAATTACATTTTTGGTGAACAGAAATATTTGTCTATAATACATAGGGATCTTAAACAGATAGATAGATTATTTTAAATGGGCTCATGTCAATGTTTTCTGCAATTTATCCCATGAATGTGTGTGTCATCAGCACATTATTATAAGAATAAGTCTAAACTTTAAATGTAATGTTAGCAATCACAATAATCAGATTATTAAGTGGTCCAAATGGACATTTAAAATAATATGAGCAGATTGCTTTGGTTTTAAAGATAGAGAAAGTGATTAAAAATAAATATAACCTATATACAGCTAAAAATTAACTGATCTAAGAGTCCTGGTCCCCTACTTATATTGCACTGCACTAATAAGTAAAACCTGTTCATTTTCTTGGAAGCAACTTGCATCCCAGTTGTATGTGAGGTGTTGCTTTTTCTACCCCATTTAATATTCTATCTCAATGTCTAATTTTTATAGCAAGTGTTATCTAAGTAATCTTTGACATGTGTAATTATTTACTGGCCAAATTAAGATTCTTAAATACAAGTCCCTGAACATATGACTAATTTTTAATTCATTTATAATCTTAGCTATGCCTTTCATTTCTGTGAAAGCAAAAAAAAAATCTTTATTTTAAACTACTTACAGCCATTGTTTAGAAATGAATACTTAAATACCATTAAATTACAAACATATCAAATATAAATACTATTGTGGCAATTCCAGGTAAGATATTGACTTTAACAATATTTGCTTTCTTTGGATAAAATATGACTCATAAATGAAAATATAATACCCAAAATTGTACTAGATTTTGATTCTCTACTGTCTTTATGACTTGTAGTACATTAAAAAGTTTTAAAACATTATAGCCAAGTGAATGGTGATCAAAATCAACTGTAAATGTAGAGAACAGAGAAAAATATAACTCAGTTCTTGAATAAATATTTGATATTAAAAAATTAATATACAAAACAGTACTTCAAATGACAATCATTGGGCTTAGATAAATAAAGCTTTGTGTAGATTTTTCTCTAAATGTATTTGATTTCCTTCATAAAATCCATGTGATGTTCACTTTATTACATTTATACAGTGAAGTTTCTTCCATCATTTGAAGCCCAAAGTCCTCAATAGCAAACAATTAAAACCGCGGGTTTTATAAAGCAGTGATTTTACCACAAGTTTGTTTAGCATGCATTTTCTCCTTGATCTCCACACATGGCTTCTAGCCTTTATTATATTTATATATGCTACGGATTCTTCCTTTATTGGTATGTTATAAATGAAATAAAATGGCAATTCTCATGTCATTTACTTAGATTTATAATAAATATTAATATTTAAAAGCATACTTTATTGTATAAAATTAAGGTTCTCAGTGTT
>PVIH01009501.1:0-81914 GCA_004025045.1 Sigmodon hispidus
AAAAAAAAAAAAAAAAAAAAAAAAAAAAAAAAAAAAAAAAAAAAAAAAAAAAAAAAAAAAGAAAAAAGAAAGAAAGAAAGCAAGGAAGAAAGAAAGAAGGAAGGAAGAGTGGGAGGAAGGTAGAGTAGAAGAAAGAGACGGAGAAAAGAAAAAAAAGTTAGAGATGTCCTAGCTTCCCACTCCCTGCTAATTCTCTTCTGATACTATAGTTCCATTGAATCCTCTCCTATCATTATCAGAAAGAACACCAGAGATGTATGACTGAGCCTTGTCCTGTCATGGTCAGATGTTACTGATCTGTGGCAACTTAACCTAAAACAGGAGAAGACAGAAAGGCTATACAATATGCACTATCTTAAAAAAAAAAAAATCTGTTTAGTTATTAGGCTGGAGAAGTGGCTCAGAGATTAATAACATTTGCAGCTCTTCATGAGTTCAATTCCCAGCAACCACAGGGTGGTTCATAACCATCTATAGTGGGATCTGATGCACTCTTCTGGCATGTAGGTGTACATGCAGATAAAGCATCATACATATAAAATAAATAAATCATTTCTTCTTTTTTTAAATTTTGTGATTTTATGTGTTATAATTTATTACTCACATTTATAATGCTATCATGATGTTTAATTATTTTTTTCTTTTTTATTATTATGAATAAAGAAGTCACATTTTCTATCCTTGTATATCCTTATTCAAGGTCCCTTCCCCCTCCCACCACGTTAGGTCATTCTCTCTTCTCCACATCTCCCCATCCCCCACCATGAGCAGGCGGTCCCAAGGTCCCACAGTCCCGATATTGCTTAGTTCAGCCTCCACTCCTGGCAAAATCTTTTTTCAAAATCTGTTCAATTATTAAGAATTACCTTTATCACTAGCATGCACACTTAGTTGCACACACATTGCCCTATGTATATTCCAGAAACATCTGTAGTTACTGATCCCTGAGGAGAAAGTCTTAAACTATGTTCCAAACTAATACTTATTTCAGATGTTTATTTAAAATGCATAGAGAAGCTTGTCTTGCTAATGAGCACATTGTCAAAATATCTTTTAATATTTATATTTATCCACATTGATTAGTGTTGGCCTCAATAACCTTGAAATTCTTAGAAATTGAGGTATTCCTCTTCTTTATATTTCTACTATGTATATGTATGTCTACTTTATATTTCAACTTTTACTCACACAGACTGATGTAAAAATTGCTAAATTATATACTCTCTATCTACTCCCCAGCTATCTGCAAAATCCACCAAGTTAGAATGCCATGGAGCCCACATATGTTTATATCTTTGTTACTTCTGTGGCTCATTTGATGTGGCATTCTGGAATCTTTGATGTCACTGTGATGTTTCATGAGCACAGTGATGAACTCTGACAATGGTGGTGATATAAGCCTCCTCTTCAAAGCTTGGCTATCCCCAGCTTAGCTTGCCAGGCAGAGCAGTTTATGGTTCTAGAAGCATGCTGACCAAACCCTGAGCCTCTAGCCTGCTTCAGTACCAAGGTGCCCACGGGCACTGCTTAATCTCCATAGCCTCCCCATTCAGTAAGACACTGGATCAACGAACTGCTCTAAGGCATTTAGCAGACCAAGATTTAGACAAAGGATGGATTCAGCCAATAGCTACCCTTTCCTGTGTAAAATCACTGCTCCCCTCATGTCCTAAGATGACTAATGCTTTCTTCCCAATGTAAACTCAACATTGTGCCTCTATCTGTGTTCTCAGAAACATATATAGCTCAAACAAGTCACTTAACTTATACAAGTTTGGGGTTTTTTATTTGCCAATGAGGACTTTTCACCCTTCTAGGAAATGGTGAACACAAGTTACTTTTTAGCAGTTTGGTTAGGACAAATATTTATTACAGCCTAGCTGCATGACTCCTAGTTATTATTCTAGTTTTATATTAAAAATATCTCTTCATTTACACATATATACAAATATAATGTCCTCTGAAGTCCCATGCCATTATCCCTTGAAAGAAATTTCAGTCATGTGCCTGTGATAGATTCATAAATAGAGCTGCTGACATTGATTTGCCTCCCCTCCCCAAAGCCGATGTTACAAGAGCATGCCTCCTAATATGGGATGTGACAATCACAGATATAGATTCAGGCTTTGACTTGCAGGGGTTACAGTAACCTCATATTTAGACATCAAACAAAACTTCCAACAGAACAGGAAAACCTAGCACACTCAGCATGAGTGCTCTGGCTCCAGTGGGTCAGGAGGCTGCTGCTTCTGAGGATGAAAATACTCTGCACTTCCTGCATTACAGGAAGAACCTGGGTCCACTTGGCAACATAATGTTCCATGTTTAAAAAAATGCGAGAAGGGAAGAGAAAAAAAAGAAAAGGCAATAAATAAATAAAATAAATAAAAAGGAAATAAATGTTCAAGGCTAGGGAACAGGAATCCGAATGGCTTTAATTAACCCATTCTCATTCCTCTGCTCAGCTTCATCAACAGATTCATCTTGGTTCACTTGCTAGTAAGAAAATTTGGTTTTTTTTAATGTGTTTATATGTTTGTTTTTGAAATGTAGTTAGTGATTCCCTGCAATTTAAAGCAAAACTTTTTTAGTATGTCTTATGTATATAGCTTACACAATTTATTGAAACAAAGACTATATTTAGGCTATAAGTAATTAAAAAGTACACAAGAAATAAAATAAAAGCAGAATTAGTTGCTATAGAATGACCACCAGTTATTTGTTAAAAACATTTTGCAATGAACATTTTAATTTTAAAACAAAGTTTCATGGATTAAAGGAACTACTATACCCTTAACAACTGCCATCCACTGTTGGCTCATTGTGAACATTTTTGGTGTTTTGGATTAAGCCATGCAAAGTTTAGCTGAGCCTGACAGCATTGTGCTTGGCATTTTTGAGCTCATGATGCCTTTTTTCCCTCTGTTGTTTCTATCTGCTATAAACTTACCAAAGGGAAAATTGGGCAAAAATATGTGAGTGTGTGGGTGTTTTCCCATGCCCTCTATTTGTTTATTCACAGAGTCCAGTCCCTAGGGAAATTAAAAGGAAAAAAATTTAGTTTCACTATAGAAGATCCAAAGACCTTGACATTTTACAAGGTCTGGGTCATTAATTCTTATAGGAACTCCCTATGACGTCAGCAAGTGAGAAGTGTTATTATCCCCACTTCACAGATGAAGAAACTGAGGACTTTCATGATCAAATGTCTCATCCAGAGCCAAACAGTGCTGGCAAGAGAATGAAGTACTTCCAGTAAAACCAACCCCCTTAACTCCCAGACCCATGTTGTTCAATAGAGGTATGATGGGAATAACCTGTGGCTTTTCAGTCATCTGCTTAAAAAGAAAGTAATCCCAAGCAGATGGATTATTTTGTAAAATAACAGATTCTACTTATATTGATGTTTAGAAAATACTGTTCCAACAAGTAGTACTTTTTAAGAAAATTAATGAGCTAGTTTGCATTCTGAATTTACACTAAGTCTTCAAGACTAGTGTATTTTATTTGAACTGACTATATTTCAAGTACCATGTATCCACTTGTGGTTAGTGCTTGCTGTAAGGCCCCCAGATTCTAGAACTCTAGATGGTGAGTTCTCTTCTCATCACACTATACTTCTCCCATTAGATGTAAGACATGCCCCTGTCTTTTATTGACTGCATCACATACCTTCAATTGATTTATTATTACATTGGTCATGGTTACTAAAACTAACCCTAATTGACATCCTGAATTCAGATCTTTAAAGTGTCAAACAAGTACTGAAAATTCAAGACAAAGGCAAACCAAATACCCTGCCTACGTAAACCAAGGCTATAAAGTACATTAAAGTTACTATAACTGAACTGGCTTAATAAAGTTTTGAATGAGTATGTAGTGGTAAATAGATAAATATTTGCCTATAGTAGAGGAACTATAGAGCTATATTTTCAGTATTATAACAGGCAAATATTTAAAAATATATTTTTTGTTGACAATTTGGTAAATTTGACAAATAAACATAGAGGTTAATATAATTGCAAGAGAAAAACATCTTGCATTTGACTCAGCTCTTTGTGGTATGAATTTAAGTACAAAGTTTTGTCTCATACCTAATTATAATATACTTGAATTCCTTCATGAGAGGGGGCACATTGACCTTTAAGGACCATGAGACATAAAAACAGAGTCTTTTGAAGCTTTAGTTTATTTCACTGGAGATTCCTGAAACTGCACTGACATTAAAGCAAAAAATGTGAATGCCAAAATATTGCAACCACTAGCTGCAGACTAATGAAAAAAGCTAACAATTAAAGAAGCTAAATACTAGAACATATATCAAATGCTCAGTTGTTTCAAAGAATTCTCTGAAAATTATTCCTAAGTTAAAAATGTAATCCACAAATAAATGGTAAATGTGATATGTGAAGGAAATAGCCACTTTGTAACAGATAGCCTTGTAAATATACTGTGATGAAACTCAAGAAAGACTTTAAATTGTATTTATATGTCTGTCCATCTATTCACCTTCCTACCTACCTAAATATATTTATCTGCAGAGGAACAAATTAGAAATTTTCCAAATTAAGGCACAGTAATATGTAGAAAAATACTGATATATATATTAGCAAAATGAAAAAAATCCTATTGCTAAATAATAAATCATTTAAGAGAGAAAATTTAAATGCATCCTTCTTTGGGAAAAGAGTAGTTTTAAAATGTATCAAATATTTATTTTATTCACATAGTCATAGTTTCAAAAATGCATATTCAAATGGAAGGCTGCAATGAACTATGTAATTACTTGGCATTCATATTTGAAGCTACAAAGAAAGAAGTTCACCTATTGCTTCCATGACTCATTCTATCATGCTTTAGTTATAATCCCCCAGGCTTGTCTAGAGACCTTCTCATTATAAATAAAATTATTTGATTTTATAAGAAGAATATAAAACACATCCCAGAAGAAGAATGAAGACCCTCACTTGTATATCAGGATCCATGGAGCTGCAGAGGAAGCTAAGTGATGAATGTCAGCAAAACCATGGCTTTGTCATCAGGACATTGGCCAGTGAGACTTGGCAAATGATCCATACCCATTTTATACCCATTCCCTGGTGTATCAGATTGCTCAAGTTTTAAAATAGGTTCTTCCAAAACTTCTCTGTCTCCCACCTGGACATACTCTGACAATTCACAGAGTATCTCAGATGATATTATCTGCGATTCTTTGAATGAGAAATGTCTCCCATGGCCTCAGGCATTTAGATACTTTGTTCCTAGTCAGCGACACTGCCTGAGGTGGTTGAGGAGCTATAGCCTTATTGGAGGCCTTACATCACTGGAGGCAGGCTTTGTGAACTTCACACACACAACGTTCACTTCATGCTGTCTGCTTTGTGCTAGTGATTGAAGAAGTTTGCTGTTGTAGCTGCCATGTCTGCTGCCTGCTTCTGCCACCATGGACTTCAACATTTTTGGACCATAAACCCAAACAGACTTTTTCTTTCACAAGGTAATTTGGTCATGGTGTTTTAGCACAGCAACAGAAAAGTCACTTATATAGCATTGGACAAACGGATAAGCAAAAACTATTTCTGTCTAGGTTTAATAATAAAACCATTCACCAGCTTATGTCCTTAACATTATATAGTCATGTCTTATTGTGCTTTGTTTAAAAAATAAACTTGTAACTTTTGTTTTGAATTTTATCATTGTAAAGGAAAGTATCATTTTTTTGAGTATACATATTAATACAGAACTCTAAAAATTTTACTTTGGGCTTTTATTAGATATATAGAACCTAAAAGTGGCAAATAGAGGATTCTCAACTCCTTTAGAAAATTTCTAACACTTATAGTTTTGCTTCAGGTCTGTAAGGACACAACATTTAGGAGCACAGTTGTTCTTATAAATGACCCATATGGCAACTCACAACTATCTAAGTATCTTGTTCCAAAAGATTCAATGCCCGCTGCTAGCCTCCATGAATACCAGACACACAGATGGCACAAACATTTATATGCCAGCCAGCACTCCTAAAATGAAAAAAAAACTAAATCTTTAAAAATCTTTGCTTTCTTTTCTTTCACAGGTATTTCTTAAAGTGAGGATAGGCTATGAAGATCCTTCCACTGAGGTTAGGATGTTAGACAGTTTGCTTGGTGCCCAACATTGCATCTGGGTTATAGATCTTCCTCTAGAAAACCTTTATACTCAGGCAGTAGGTACTAAAAAAGACTACCAAACTACTGTCTTAAAAGATTCCTAAACTCTCATGTAGTTGCTGATAGCTACATAATCCATTGGAATCATTTGTGGTGGCATCGTCACTGTAGTTAAGTGTCCTAAAGATTACTGTGCAATTAAGTTGAGAAGACCAAAAAATAATTGCTTGTAACTTACACTGTGGTTGAGAAGCCATAAATAATCATGTGTGCACAATATAATGTTGTGTGATTCTTTGGGCACCACTGGGTCACAGATATGCATCTTTAGAAGACCATCAGCAACCACAGAAGACAAAAGCCCTTGTGAGTTCTCTTTGCAAACCAAAATTTAGAGAGCTGAAGCCCTGGAAGCTACACTTACCTGATTAAAAGAAGGACTGAGGGAAATTTTTGTGAGACTCCAACCTCCAGTCACAATCAGGAGTTGGAAGTGAGCAATGTTCTGAGTGTGGGTGTTGCTTGGCTTGAGTGTTTTATTTGGGTTTGTGCCATATATTTTTCAGTTCATGGCATTTGTTCTCCATATGTACAGAAAAACTGTCACAAGATGAGAAAATCAATGCAAGTCTGATGATTGATAATGTGTTGTTTTTAAAGTCTTTAAATTCATAACATGATATTTATTATTGACTAAGACTAAATAATAATTCATCTCAGTGATTTCACTACCTTCTTTACTATGTTTTAGCTTAAGAATAAAAACAAATTCTGAATCCAAATAACATCTCTAGCTATGCTATATTAAAATACTTAAACATCTACAGTTGATGAAGGCATAATTTATCAGCAGTCATAAATTTCATAGTCTATTTAAGTATAAACTATAAAATATATGTATTTTCACATTTAAGCTTGGTATTATACAATCTTTTTGCCTCATCAGGTCACCATCAATAATCAAGAAAGTAAGAAAATAATTCTGTAGTAAATTCATAGATTTTAAAGCACACTAAGAAACCTATTTTTATAATTTGTTATTTACAAATTATGATTATCTCACTGGGGAAGCCAACATGATAATTATATTAAAAGTAGTACTTATAAAATTTGATACAAGAAATGCAAGTTTAATATGTTTATAATGAAAACTGCAGTAAACACTAATGCTTCTAAGAATTATAACTTCAATTAAAAAGATAGCACTATTAACTAATTTCAGAAGTACATAGCTAGATACAAATAAAAATTAACCAGAAATGAAACCTAAATTTATTTATTTATTTTTATAGAAAAAATGACTTTATTTTCTAAAAAAAATAATATAAAATAGAGTGACAATAATGTATGTTACAATGCCATTTGTAGAATGAATAATGTTGAGATCATATGAACAGTAGAAGACTATATTAAATATAATTTTCAGATTCCCAAGCTGTTTAGTGTTTGTAGGTTGCAGCTTGGATGTTCTTTACTTATTTTTTAAAAGTCCACTAATGAGTAAATACATCCCCTGCTATCTTTCTTGGTTTGATACCTCACTCAGGAGGATATTCTCCAAATCCATCCATTTGCCTGCAAGTTTTAGGATATTATTTTTTCTTACTGCTGAGTAATACTCCATTGTGTAGATGTACCACAGCTTGTTAATCCATTCCTCAATTGAGGGGCATCTAGATTGTTTCTAGGTGCTTGCTATTACAAATAATGCTGCTATGAACATAGGTGAGCTAATGCTTTTGGAGTGCAAATGTGCATCTTTAGGATAGATGCCCAATAGTGGTATTGCTGGATCAAATGGCTGAAAGGCACTTGAAAAAATGTTCAACATCTTTAGTCATCAGAGAAATGCAAATCAAACAATTTTGAGATGCCACCTTACACCTGTCAGAATGGCTAAGATTAAAAACAGAGATGACAGCCTATGCTGGAGAAGATGTGAAGCAAGGAGAAAACTCCTCCATTTTTCATAGGAGTGTAAGCTTGTTCAGCCACTCTGGAATTCAGTATGGCAGTTTCTCAGAAAACTGACGCCTAAATTCAAAAGGTTTTATTAACTGGGGTTTACAAATCTTTTCATGTTGTGAGATTTTTGGTGATTTATTGAAGCTTATGGAATAAAATGATTAGAAATGTAAAGTAATAGGTTTTGAGGAGTATAATTTTAAAATCAGATTCATGATACTATATTATATACTTTTATCAATGAATTGTTATGCAGTTATTAAATTTAGATCAGCTGCTACAATAATGTAAAATATGGTCATTCATTATGAAATATGTCTCTTCTGTGATTTGATGTCCATATCCACTACTGAAACAAATGTTTTATTTGAGGTGAGAATAAAGATATAATATTTTACTGTTTCAACACACAAATTGGCTGAATTCTATCCAGGGATAGGTCAAGAGTGGGTGGTGGTCTGTGTATTTAGTATAAGTATCCTGATTTTGTGCTGGCTTTTAACATATCAAATGCAATACTGTTCATGACGCTGTTTCCTTCTTATCTTTCAATTTACTTAGAAAATAGGAGATCTATTTATTTGTTATAATAATATGAGGGCTGAACAAACATGTCACTGCACAACCCACTGGTAGAATCCTTCCATTGCTGAAGGGTAGATGATATGTGATACTTAAAGTTTATGTTACACAAATACATATTGTACAATGAGTAATGAAACAGTTAAGAGAATAATTTTTCCTTCATAATTCTGTCATTCTTTTCATATCTACAAAATAAGGAAATCTTAATAATCTTTGGTTTTTTTTCTAATCTGAATGAAGATTATCAAGAAATCATTTACCTCTCCTTATCATCCACATGGCACTGATTTGCTTATTTCAACAGCTTCACATTTCATTCACGGTCCAATATAATTAGACAGCTTACAAAATAGAGACAGATATTCTTGAGCTATTTTTGTCATTAGTCATATGAAGCTGCAACACAAATGTTTGAATTTTCCAATCCTCTAAAAGATGTAAAATACTATTTGTTCACATAGCCAACCTTGGTTGGAATCCCTGCTCTCAAGCATAGATGGCCCTTCCCCTGAGATCTTTTCTCATGAAACTTCTAAGTACCCATCTCTCAATGATTATGCCATTATTATTTATTGGGCTGTGAGAAATGGTTCTCAGCACACATGGCAGAGAGAAACAGGCTTACAGTTTTAATAAGGCCCACAAGATAATTAAGACATACAATTTCTTCTTCTAATGCCAGGCCAGAGGACCTTTTTCAGCCTTTAATATGAGTGAGTAACTGCTTTCATGTTTGAATTTATACATGGCTATAAAATATATTTCAACTTTTTTCCCTCAACCCTTTCATTTGTCTTCATTTCCTCAGGCAAAAATGAAACATCCCACATCATGTCCCTTTAAAACACAGGGAGCTTCTGAAGGCACTATATTCATCTATTTCTTCTCCAGTGGATCTCAAACACTGCGTGTATATTCACAGATTGGTCCATAAGAAAACAAAGCAAAAGACAAAATTTGAATAATTTCATATATGTACACAATAAATCTCTAGATAGTGCAGACCTGTGTCCCTGTGCAGTAAGCATGAGTGAGAGAAACTATCTTCCTTTTACAGATGCAGTCCTATAGGGAATATGATTCTGGATTTCCCACAGTTGTTGTCTTGTTGAAACATAAAAAATAAGTACAGAAAATGGATTTTTCTCAAAGAAGATTCAGTGGTGTTACAATGGGCATCCTTTATTGAAAAGACAGATTTTAATTTTAGTGATAAAAATATAACTTAAAAAAAGATTTTATGTGTATGAGTATGTTTTGTTTTTGAGGGTTTTGTATGTATTATGCATACGTGCTTGTATGTATATATTATATGCGCCTATAATATATTAGAGGTCAGAAGAAAAAGCTAGAGTTATAAATGGTTTGGGGACACTACATTGATGCTGAATTCAACTGAACCCAGGTCCTCTAGAATAGCAACAAGTATTCCTAACCGCTGAGTCATCTCTCTAGTCTCATAATGTAATTTTCTTCATGATAAAATTCAAGAGCCCAAAACAACTATGAGGAAGTAAACTATAGGAGAAAAAAATTCATGTAAATATGAAAGCAATACAAAATAGTAAATATAAAAGCAAGTCAAAATACTTTCAGAGTGGCACAAATTGAAACACTAAATTTCAAAAAGAAGTTGGTAAACTAAACACTAAATCTTGTTACTAAACATATTCTCCAAAGAAAAATTCTGAATGCGTTTAAGACCCTTAAACCCACTATTTGGATCTACAATGATCACAATTACATTATAAATATATATAAGTGAGTTTCCAACTCACGAGAACACAAAGAACTATTGAATGAAGATAAAAAAACAAAACATAAATATTGTGCTCTATTTCTAAAGTAACAGAAAGCATAATTAAATTAGTGTCCGAAAAAGAATGGGAGTAATGTAACACAACTTACATTGACATAATCAAGACTTTCTTCTCATAAACATGCTTAACAGCCCAGCAATGTAAGAATGCCCTCCTCACTTGTACAGGTAAATTCTCTTGGTCCAGAAGTCACGATTATACTTACCACAAAACTTATAGAGACCAGAGAGATTAGAGGCATATTCTAAAACAGATACTGCAGGGGAACATTCTAAAGAAATAAACCAATATTTTTCACAAGGAATTTGTCTTATAACAAAATCTCTATAAAGAATTTATTTTTATACTCATTTTTAGAATTTTTGCCTAAAATCAAAAGGGAATTCAAGAAACACTACTGACATTTGAATGGGAGAGATACAAACTAAAAATAAAACACAATCCTTGAACACAAAGTTTCCTGTTTTGAGGAAATTTTTTTTTTGTATCTGTCTAGTAATATCCTAAGAGTCTGTAGTATGACATTCCTTTCAGGATGAAGTTAATATACCAATATTAGTAATTACTCTCATTTATTAAACAGTTGCTGTACAACAAGATTCTATATTTCTAAAGGATCTGTTTATGTTTCTACCTAAGATTCTTACAATATTCAATGTAAATGCCAAGAAACCATCATTTCCACTTTGCAGACAAGATCCACAGAACTCTGGAGGATAAATAAACCTTCTGTCCAAGGTCATAAAGCTGACACATGGCAGAGCCTGGTTTCTGAACCAGCTCTCAATCTCTGATATAACACCTGTGCTCCCCTCAGTAAAAAACAGTTACAGATCACATCTGCAGACCCCACACTGAAAACTCAGGTATTAAAATCCAAAGAGTTAATAACCTGTAAGCACTGAGGCATATAAGTAATATAAGATACTACAAAGACATGAAAGGCCTAATAATAATAAGCACCCATGATGGTGATAGTAATAACACTTCTTGATCTAACTAATTTAACAATAAAAATTGAGAAAATTGTATTGTTTGTTTAAAGTCTCCTCTTTGCATAGTCTTCTTAGAACAATTTAAACACTATCTTAAGTAGAGGAGAAATATAATCCATAGGTCAATCTGTTTTTTGATTATTAGAGAGTCACACATCTTGTCAATAACATGATAGATATGGCTTAAATCAAAGTAGCTTTCAGACTGGAATGTAAATTATCTTTCCAAGGAAATGTTCTTCTCTAGGTTGGGAAATGATCGCTCATCTTTATTTTTTCTTATGGATAATTGTTCTGGATGGGAGCTGAAATCCACACAGCATTTACCAACGATGTTTATAGGTAGTGTACTTAATATGTAATAATATTTGATTTGATTTTTATCCTCTTTGGCTTTTTTAACCTCTCAACTGTAATGACTTCCATATGGCTGGTCAAACCAATTTTTATGTTGTTTAATTCCCTGCATCTATTTTTAGCCCTTTTCTTTCTTTCGATTGCCAATTATGGTAAGATCTAACACACCTTTTCAGATTTTATTAATGTTTTTCTGTCAGATAAGCAAGCCATTCAATCATCAAGTGTTAGAACTTCCATCTCAATACCAATCCCTTCAACGTCTTTTTTTGTCGTAACACATCAGAGCAACGCATAAGACTCAAAGTATTTTCCAGGGAGCTTCGAGGTACAAGATGCTTTAGGTAATTTACATGTGAGATTCACAGTTTTGAAGGAATTTTTAACCATGTGCCTAACATTAGCAACAAAACAGTAAATTTGTATGTTAAAATGCTTTGAGAAATTTGGGGTAAAATTCAATTTTTGCACGTGTAAACCCACCTATTGAAGATTTGTATGCCTTGCCTAAGCAAATTTTTCCTATTTTGAAATAAAAATATACAATAGGAAGTCAATGCAATGCTCCAGTTACAGTCTTTAGAGACTTTGACTCTTGCTTTTGAAAAAGCCCTGAATATAATAACATCCCAAAGTGACAAGTGTTAATCTGCTCCTCATCATAAGAAATTCTCAGGTTGCTCTTTCCCTTATTCTCTCTCTCTCTCTCTCTCTCTCTCTCTCTCTCTCTCTCTCTCTCTGTATATATAAATATGTCTGCATGTAAGAATGACTTTTTTGCAAATAACAAGCCAAAATGAAATTTTTGGTATGTGCTTTTTGAACATAATAAATTAAAAGTTGCTAAGATTTTGTTTTAAGAATTAAGCTGTGTAATAATTAAGTTGTTTGCAAGAGACTATTTTTCAAAATAGAAAGTTTCAGGGAAGGTTCCTGCCTCAAAATCGCTTTGTGTTACTTAAATTAAATTAAAGGCAATCTCAGCTCTCTATCCAGAGTAAACTTTGTTTTGTTTGCAAGGAAAGAACAAGAGGAGACCTGTATGTTTTGGGAATAACTGAAAAGGTGGAATCAGGCACCACTATCATTTGTTTATACAACACTTGAGTTAAATGCTTTCCTCATAGCTCTTGATGTTTTTAGGTAAACACTTTATCCTCTGACACGTGAAGACAATTCTACATAAAATATATAAAGATGTTATTTGCATTTTACAATAAGTCATAAATGTGAAAAAATGTTTTATTTTTTTAAGGTCATAATAATTAAAATAACACTATGTGAACAAAGCACATTTACTCAGAAGGACCATTTCACTGTGACATTTTCAATACAAATATTTCTGTTTATTCATGTGACCAATTAATTCTGGGAACCTTAGAAGAATGTGAGTCTACAAAACAAAGTAATTATATATCTCTGTGTCTTCTTTTTCTTTCCTCACTCTCAAAACATGGTCTTACTTTGAAACCCAAGCTATCTGGAATTCATGGTGATCCTCCAGCCTCAGCATTCTAAGTGCCAGAATCCTATAAGGAACTGATGCATCTGGCTTTTTGTGTCTTCTTATACAATATTCACCACTAGGACAGATGGTGCGTTTAGAAAGTCACTCAATGCCGTGAATTTTATACAATAAAACCTTATTTGTTACACTAGGGTTTCTTGTGGATTATAATGTGAAAACCCTCTCCATGTAAGTCTTTGAGGCGGGGAGAACAAATGTAAAACACAGTCAATAAGACCATGACTTCTGTTTTGCCATGCAAAACTTTTGTTGTTGTTGTTTAGGACAAAACTGTATTAAAATGAGATAAGGCACTGGTGAAAATAAAAAGGGAAATATGGAGAACTGATATTCTAATATTGCTGCTTGACACTGACATGAACAGTCTGTATTTTGAAATCTCAAGATTTGCAGTAAGAAATGTTTTAACATGGTATCTTAATATAGTGTATTGAAATGAAAATTTAAATTTTCTGCATAATGAAATCTCTAGGTTCTCAAATATATATCAAATGTAAAGTTTAGGGCAGAGAGATGGCTCAGTTAGTAAGAGTGCTTATTCTACAATCATGGGGTCCCAGGTTCAAATGACTAGCATTTGTGTGACATAGCAAACAGGACTATATGTGAGGAATAGAAACAGACAGATTCCCATCATTAACCAGCCATCTTAGCTCAGGTGGTGAGCTTCAGGTTCAGAGAAAGTTCTTATCTCAAGGCGATAAGGGAGGCAGCAGCAGAGAAATATAAGAGAAAGACACCCAATGTCTTGCTTTGCCCTGTCTTAATTCACTTGCATTAACACACACACATCACACATGGGAGGGGGGAAAGAGAGAGGGGGAGAGAGAGACAGAGGGGGGGGGAGAGAGAGAGAGAGAGAGAGAGAGAGAGAGAGAAAGAGAGAGAGTATGTTTATAAAAGCAGAAGGCAAGAAGATTATATCAAGGCCAGTTTAAGCTGCATGGCAAGACCCTGTCTCCAATGATACTATAGTAATGATGATGATGATGATGATGATAAAATACACTAGTAGAAAGGCCTTGGGTAAGAGAATGTCTTCTCTATACCCCAGAAGTCCAAGCATGTCATGGGTATGTTCAAATGTTCTTATGCATAGGCTGTGGCCTCACACACTCAGGTTTCCAAAGTGACATGAGCACTCAGGAAGTCCATCCTCCATCTCCCCACTAGCCCACTTCCATCAACTCTGCTGGTCTTAGCATTAGCTGTCTGCTAAAACCTTCTAACAAGGTTTGCCTGTGAATGTTCCATGCACTCACTCACTGGATTCCCAAAAGGTTTCTTAAAAAGGTTGCACCTGTTTGTTATTTTTTATTGTTTTGTATGTATATATAGATATATGTAAAGAAAATATCATATATGTTGTCACTTATATTCATGCAATATTCTGAAATTATTTTTCTGTATCACAAAAAATGCAGTAGTAGATTCACATTCTATATATAAAGTCTGTTTATTAATTGCACACAATGACCATAGGACTAGGTTTAATTAGTCAGAAATCACATAGACATGACAAATAACATTCCTCTCTTTATTTAACAAGGTTAAAATATAGTAATTTTCACCTTTATAGAATAATTAGTTCTACTCATTAGCTACACTGTCACTTGCTTCATATTTCAACATCACACTGTCTAAATCCTGTTATGAGAATGTTAACACATAGATATATTATTTAACATATATATAGCAGAGTGCCACACCTCATTATTCCACAAAAATATCCTCATTAATTTATGAGGACGTTTAACAGAAGGCAGAAGCATCCCATACAATGATGTATCCCTGAATTCCAGAAAATGGGTCACCATCAAACAGAAGCTAGGCAAACACATTTTAAGACTAATTTCACTTTACTTTTATGGGCATGTTTTGCCTGCATGTATGTCTTTGTACCACATACATGGAAGAGCCCTTGGAAGCCAGAAGAGGGCATCAGATTTCCTGAACTGGAGTTACAGATGGTTGTTAGCCATTGTATAATTGCTAGGAATTTAACTTTGGTCCTCTGTGTTGTGATCATGTTAGATGTGATGTGAAGTGATAACACATTTATACACCCAATATAGCTGGCAAATGTCTATGAGTAGAAAGGCCTCATGCTCCATGGACCTAGGAGGAGCAGTGGGAGGCATGACAGGAGACACTTAGATTGCTTATAGGTAGAAGGACTTTATTATTATAATAACAAAATATAAAAGGAAGAAAAGGATAGAAAGAGGCTGAGAGAGACAGAGAGAAGAGAAAAGGGAGGGAAAACTGAGGGGTAAGAGAGCACTCCGGGAGAAACGAAACCAAGAAAGAGAGAGAGAGACAGTCAAGTGATGGGAATTATTCATAAATGGGACTTGACATCTTCAGAGGCTAGAACAGAATCCTAACACTCTGGAAAAGCAGTAAGTGCTCTTAAGTGCTGATTCATCTCCTCAGCCCCAGATCTGAGAATGTGTTTTCAATGTAGCAGACCAACAACCATATGTAGGACAGAATGAACTGATCACACCTAAACAACCATGATAATATATATTAAATTGTGTGAGAAGAGTGATTTCTTAGAATTTTACTTTGTGGTGGTGTAATAAAGAATGCAGAGCTCAAAACAATATGTGAATTGGTAACCATACCAAGAAGAAGAGTAAAACTACTTTTGAATCACCACAATGGCTCAGATACAAACCCATTAAGTAATGTCAAAGAGCATTATATAAGCTTTAACATAACCTACTCAGAGAATACAAATTTCTTGTCACTTGGTGATGAAGGAATACCCATAGGTGTGCCTTTTTGATACTTACTAGCTATAATGTTTGAGTAATTCAAGGTTCTTCCTGTAATGAAAAAAGCACAAAACTCAGAATGTACCTGACATAGTCACCATCAGACTGAATCTGGATAAAGGCAGGAGCCCTCAGGAATGACCAAAGGCAAGGACAGGCACAGGAGATGAAGAAAGCCCCAAGATGAGGCTCATGGCTTTTGTTTCACTTGCATTTAATATGGTATTGCCCTTTTGCAAGTCTTTTCTCCAAAATAAAAGGAGAAAGAATTATAGAAAGATATTTGACAATTACAGCAAAGCAGTTGTACTTGCAAATTCTAATCTACATCACTAATTTTACTCAGTGAGATAGTTGACACATCTTTATGAAGAACAGCAACCCTCATGCATGTTTGCATAAGATTATTCATCAAATAATTTACAAATTATATTTAAAAATAAGGCTACATATCAAAGGACCTGAGCCAATACAAAAATTACTACAAGCTTGTGGCAGATGCTGGGGGCTTCCCTAATCAAAAATAAATAGATAGATGATAGATAGATAGATAGATAGATAGATAGATAGATAGATAAAAAGAAAAAAGCCTCCTCCATCTGGATAGCAATATTTGCTCCATAAATTTTTGTTAGCTTGAGAGGAGAAGGAGCTCAATTACCTAGTAGTCTATGTGTCCAAGTGGAAAAAGGTGAATAGAACACAAGTATTTTTTCCTATAAAAGAAGAGGGTAAATGACCAGAAAAGAAACACCAGAGTCATAGATGTGAGCTAAGGACCCTAAGGTGCAAGAGAAAGAAAACTTGCCACTTAACCTTAATCACAAGTGACTTATTTAAATAGACAAAATGACAGGCTGACCTCCATCTATTTTAACTGTCAAATCCTATCAACAGGGTGTGATTACAGTCCAAGACCACCTTCTGGGAGAGGGGCTTCCAAGCCTGCCCTGAGGATCCCTAACATTCTTTCCTGCACCCAAAAATCCGGAATCATCTAAGGAAACATTTTTGGCCATTAAAGCAATTGGAGTTGAACCTGTGTCCTAAAAGTTGACAGGACAGTTTATTAATGTGTTCTAAACCACATCGGGATGTATTGAAAAACAAATTTTCTACATTTCTTTTCTTTTTCTTTCATTTTTGTCTTCAAAGCTTTAACAATGTTACTATCCTTGACCTCTATATACGGAAAAAGAAATAGTTTCTAGTTAAGTTCTTTTCTTAATTAAAGAAACTTACCTTTCAAAACAAAATTCAAAGGAATTAATCTGCATGAAAAGTTCAATAAAATAGTGTGTCAGTTTAAAAAATGTACAACCATATAAAATTTTAGTCATACTATATATGTCTGTAACTATATAACTAAAGCTTTGTAAATAAAGAAGGCAAAGTAGTTGGAGTCAGAATGTATTGTATCTGTGTATAAAATTCTCAAAGAATAAATAAAGATATTTTAAAGTGACAAGCTTGTGTGCCAAACTCTTATTGAAAAGGTGAGTAAATAGTTAAACTTCTAAATGTATCTGATTTGCTAATTTACTTTATATCAGTCTGCTGCAAACCTAGTCCTTAGTATAAAATGCAAATGAAGACAAATTGTTTTACAGATTAATACTCAAGTTTCTTGTGTTAAATGTCCACTAATTTTCTCTAAAAGTCATAACTTTAAATTTTCTTCAAACTCTAAATTTGAGTAGCTAATTATTTTAAGCATTCCTACCACTTCCAGGCACTAATTACACAACTGAAATCTTCAGTTCGTGACTGGACTCCTCCAGATCAGGCTACACTCCAAGCTTCAGTCTTCTCTAAAATATATTACTCACAGATCGTCATGATTTTTTTTCCCAAAGCCCACAGTTGAACATTCTAGCCATTAATCTCCGTTGGATTAACAAAGAAAACACTCATGAAAAGATGTTTTTGTTCAAAATAATGAAAAGGAAATTCTTCAATATTTTAACTTTTCACATCCCTGGTTGGAAAACAAAACATTCTAAGATAAAATGACATTTCAATTACCCTAAGTTAAAAGGGAAGAGGGGAACACACACACATACACACACACTCACACACCGGAAAGGACAATGTATCCCAAGTAGCCTTGTGGTGATTTCTTTGTTCTTTTTAGTTCAAGATGAAACAGCTGTTCATTGTTTAAAATAGCATCTCACGTTTAGATCTTTTCGCGTCAAAAGGAAGACATCTTATCTTTCCAGGTTGCTAACATTAGAGAGGCGTAAACACTCATTTCCTACACATATTATTTATAATGCAGACTTATGAACTTTTGCATCCACTGTCAGATTGACCTTTGTCCTATTGGGTTTTGGACCTTCCTTCCCCTGACCTCATTGACAGACCTGAGTAACCTAAGGTCAACTTTTCCTTTAATTCATTTTTTAAACTCATGTTTCCTTATGACAACCCAGCAGTTCTAACTGATCCAAGAACTAATCCTGTCAAAGATAAGAACTGTGACTGTTTTATCACATCTTGCCAGTAGGCTGATACCAGTATCTCAAGAGTTGCTTTTCACTGTCATCATTATAAGAATTTCAGGTTTCTACTGCTTCTGCTCAGAGTTCCTGGTTCTGTATCTGTCAGTTTGATTTCAACACTCCATCTTGTTTTTTGTAGAAGAAACAACTTTTATTACTAGATGTTCCTAAGCTGTTCAACCTAAGTAACTTGAAATATACTCACAGAGCCTCAGGAAAGGCAGAGATGAATATCTTTCACAGGGTCTATCAAAAGAACTCTTCTGTCTTCAATTTGTAAGATTTTGCAATATAAAGTTGAATGGACAATTTAGACTTCATACTGCCTAACTGATTTACAGATTTAAGACAACAAAAAATTATTAGATTTTGATAAATTAAGATTGCTGTTTTGGACCTGAATATAGATCACAACTACTAAGTTAAAACTCATGTCCTCTCCTATATATTTAGATGATATTACAGAAAGTCCACAATGAGAATACTTTTGAAGTTTTTTCTTTTATAATAAAAATTTGTGAAACTATCAACATAATTAAAAGAACTCTTTACTGAACTTTTGGAGATGGAAAACAGCATACAATGTAAAGAACAAAATTCAGTCATCAGGTTGTCATGTCATGATTTCAATCTTCAGATAAGAAAATGGACACTCAAAGAGACAAATGGACCTATCCAAAAATATTAAGATTTTGCTAGTGTTTGTTGAATCAATTAAACAATTTTCACATCACTGTCATGAATGTCAAAGAGCTTTGGGCAATGGAAAAAGCCAGCCAGCCCACAAACATCAAAGAAGTTTTAGAACGTTAACATTGATATTGAACTAATCACTTATCCTGGCTCATGCAACCAGAGCAGTGAAGTGATAAGTTGTTCTGTTCATTTGTCAGTTAGTCTTCTGAGGTTTGTGTCTTCAAGGCTCCATGAGACATTCTCAGCATGCTAAGGGGAGAGGAATCTTACCTATTTTTCAATATTTTTTGCATACCTTTGAGTAGTCACTTACCACATACAAATTTCACATCCTTTGATCTCCTTAAAAAGAAAAAATATTTTTCCCACAACTAATGCTGTGGTTTTAGCTCTGGATACACTGGCAGTTTGTGAAAAATGAATATGGCAGTAGTAAAAGAGAATGGGAAACTCATTTCAGGGCCAGTCAATAATGTTCCCCTTCTCCCCATCTCTAAATACCACAGTTCTTCCCTTTCTACTAAGGCTGAGCATTTATCCTTTGTTTCTCATTTTGACCACTAACAAAATGAGGAAGAAACAAAAAGAATGGGCCATGTCTGGATCTGCCTAGTTCCCACCCTATGGAGACCTTGTCTCGCCCACGCATGTGGCACTCTGTAACCTTTTTTCCACTGACATTTTTTTGTGTATCTTAGAAAAACTGGACACTAGGAAGTATGTACACCACCAAGATTATGAATTTATCCAATCAAGCCTTACTCAGCTTCTCAGTGTCTTAACTACCCTGGCAAAATGACATGGGTCATATTTTCACATCGATGGACTGTTCTTGAACAATTTCTCTAGTGTATGAGACACAAACAGGCTTTTCTTCAACATCAGGCATGCATGTCTTCCCCGCCTCTTGCTTTTTAACAAATATGCGTATTGTGACCAGTGTTAGAGAAATTCTACTCCCCAGTCACTTTGAGTTTCCCCATCCATTTGGTACCTCTTTCAAAATTTCCCCTTACTCTTCTGCTCTTTCTCAGTATTTTAAGCTCTCTAAAATTTGAAGAATCACTATCCATAACTAATATTCATATTTTCTATGAATATAAATAAATTAGGTGGGTGATTTATCTTGTCCCATATAATTTTCACATGAGAATTTAAAGCAAGAAGAAATATCATGTTTTATATACATCTTGGCACTAAATACTTGTCTCTCTCACTCTACCCCACCCACGCACACCCTAAAAAAAATCATAAAATTTCAAATTTGGAACTAGAAAAGTAGTTCAATACAAATAAAATTTCTAATTATAATTGTTTAATCCACTTATTCTGTTACGGCAAATTGCCTGGGACTAGGAAATTTATGAATTAAAAAGTTCTCATGGTTCAGAAGTCCCAGGTCTATGTGCTAGTATCTTTAGTGTCTAGGGAAGGTTTGGAAGTTTCTTTCAATGTGGTTCCTTGTTCAATTGTCCCATGGAAAGGTTGAGTGGTGTCCTCACAGGACAGTAGGCAGAACAAAGGGCTTGGAAGGGTGACTCTTTCCTCTTTTCTGTGGATGTTAATCCCATTCATGAGGGTAGCTCCTCCATTTACATTTTTAGGAACATATTCGGACTAAAGCAATGCCTATATCATACTGCTACTTGTTCTCCAAAAAATAAAGGAAGAAGAAAAGAATCTACAAATAATTTTTGTTCTTACCTCTTGATATCTACTAAAATACCTTATATAACCAATGGCACAGTATAGACAATTAATATTGATAAGTAAATTGATAAAGAACAATCAAACCAGCAGAAACTCCATTTTTTATTTTAGTTATATTCACAAATAATTTTCAAATATTTATGTGATAATACAGCTCTTGATAGAATAAAAACTGTCTTTTTTTGTTTTCATTTTATTTGTTTCATTTGTTGCTTTGTTTTTGCCAGTGCCTCACAGGTGCTAAGGAAGGGCTCTAACCACTGAGCGACATTCGTAGTCATTTTTCCTTCTTTTTACTTGATAAGTGACTTCATTTAGTTGCCCAGGCTCTCCTTGAACTTGTGATTCTCTTGCCTCAGTCTTACAAGAAGCTGAGATTACAGGTTTGCACTTCCATGCCTGGCTAAAAGCTGCCCCCAAGAAGTCACAGTTTTTACCTGTAGAAGCAATTCCCATGGTATCATACTGATACTGTGCTTCAAAGCATTATCAATGAGCCCTTGGGCAACTATGCACACTTTATGTCATGAGTTGGCTGTCATTCAGCAACTCTTCTCAAAATTCTTTCCTTTATTCTGAGATGCTGCTTTATACCAACATGATCAGTAAGAGAAAACTGGTCTGTAGAGTTATTGGTTTAACTGGAGGGGAAAGAGAATTGTCAATTATATGAGAAATTATCATTTCTTTCTCCACACTTACCTTTTGGAAACAATTGAAAAATTGTATTTGCTCATCCCTCAGAAGAAAATTACTAACTTTGATAGCCTAGTGTTAATACTGGAAACTGAGACTTAAAAAAATTAAAGTTCCTTCTCCAAGAAAAATCACACTCACCAGTACATTCTGTTTGAATTTTACCTGAGCTCATATGTTTTTAACATTGACCTCTTCCCCTGTATTTAAACTATCATAGGAACTAAACTTCCTAGCATTTAAGTGGTATGAATCTTGGGGAGACTGAATGTTAGACTTGCTTTCATATCATTTGTGAAAAAAGAAGGCAACAAATAACATCCTTTTTTAAAATCTCAGACAAAGAAAGCCCTTCAGAGCACATCCTGTTTTTTTAATACCAGACCTACCAATGAAACTCTCTGGTTTTTCCAAAAAAGTGTGAGCATGATCATGACCTAATTCTCCATGATAAAATCGAAGTGAAGGTTGACTGCCAAGATAATGGCCAGATCACGCAAGAACCCAATGTCCTTCATCAGACTTTTCAAAAGAGGGGTGAGCCAGTCATCAAGAAAGTATGTCTAAGGAGTCAGTCCTGGATTCTGCAGATAAGGAAAAAGTCAATGGCTGTTTTGATTTCAAGTTTTGTATTTTGGAGCTTTGTCTTATTAAAACATGAATTTGGAGTTCAGTTTCATCCCAATGAGTAACTACAGATTGCCACAGGAGCTCAGAGGCAGGGATAATAGAAAAAAATCTGTTTTTTTTGTATCTCAGGCCTGAGTATATTTGAGTCAATGAAAGAGTGAAGTAGTTATTTTGTAAGAGCAATGAGACCCAAATGATAGTTGCATAGGTGTCTTGTCAACATGCCAACCTCCTTGTATCCATTAATCTGAACATGTACCCCAAAACTCTTATTCAATAAAAGAAATCTGTTGACTCTCTAAATTTACTGCAGTCACTTTTTCGATCCCTCCACAATAATCATAATACTTCATGTTTTAGTTTCACATAGTGGTAAAAGGAGTTTATGACTGGAACAAAAAAGTGTGTACAGAAGCCTTCTACATTAGGCCCTGCAAGTTAGACACCAACTGGATGTCTATTAGGTGATAGGGACACCTGAAAAATGCAGAAGCTGATCTTGAGAAAGTTCTAACTGTAGTCCTGTCTTCTCTTGTACATGATGGTTACTAGACTCATAAATGCAGTAGTTTAGGCATAAAGTTACTAGCAAAAGGATTTTATGAAGAGTACAGCTTCATTTCCCTCTCAGAAGTAATAAATGAGGATATGTTTTATTATGCAAGTCTTGAAAAAGTAGGCTTAATATTATAAAATGCTAATGATCTTCAGAATTTTTGCAAAAATTATTTGAAGTTATTAATCTAGGAGGTTTCCAGAACATTTTTTTATTAGTAGAAAAGCTTGACAACTATTTTTAATGTTAGATATTCTCTTTAACATTCTACACACTAGTAAGCTTTATTATATGACTTTAAAAAATAAAGATAGGACATTATATATCAAATGTACAAAGTGGGTGATGAAAGGGGACAGTGTAAATTAGATAAGAAATGACATATGACTATAAATATAGTGCTACTGCTTTACATGCACTATTCAAAAAAGCCTGAGACCAGTTCCAAGGGTAAGGTTTGGATGGGAGGTTGACCTGATGGGACAGCTGTCATCCGTCATCCCATTGACCTTGAGGTTAATTCACCTGATCTGGCTGGCTGAGTAAAGGTCATCCCCACCCGACCTTGCTACCCCATGGGCATCCCCTTTTGAAATCCTTGAATGATCATCAGAAAGGGACACAGAGCCTGTCTTTTCATCAGTAAATATTCCCTCTTTCAACAAATGTTTACCATACTTCTATATAGCAAATATTGTTTAGAATATGCTAGAAAACAACAAAACTCAGAGTCCTACACTGAGGGAACAAAGAGAATTAAAAAGACATAAAAATTAGCAAAAAAATATATCATAATTAAATGAAATGGAGGGAAAATGAGAAAGCTCAATAAAGATAGCTGTTGTATCTTTATTGATGATGAGCTAAGAAAGATCATTGTCATTAAGAATAAATGACTCAAAGGTACAAACAGCAGGGAACAGATTTGTGTGCTAAAGAATAAGACTAAACATTCTAGAAGAGGAGCCAAGTGACCATAGGTAGGGTCAAATGCCATGAACCTGAGAAGAAAAGGAACAACACCTATTATACACCAAAATAGCTTTCTTCTTCTTCCCCAACCATCAAATCCTTGAGGCCAAACTACTTGGTCAGAAACAGAACCCGAGCAATTGGCAGCAGTTACATCATATGGTCACTTGTAAGGCCACAGAGCAGTCCTCTGATGTTCAGGTGTTAGACTGATAAGGCAACTTCTCCTTACAGTTGTAACAAAGAAACTTAGCTCTTTTTAAAGATGCTGAAGACCAGCATTTAATTTGAGATTTTTTTCTCCTGTGTCTACATTTGCTTCCTGCTCAGGCAAGCTTGAGAAGATGAGATCAAGGGAGTTTTGTGGTCCAGTGAGCAAAGGATGGGAAAATCAGAAAGATTTTGAGTTATAATCCCCGTTGAGCTACCAGGTGACCTTTAGGCAAGTCATTTGACCCCCCTGTGCCTCATGCTCCCAGCTGGAAAATTGGATAAGACCAGCAGGATATCACTGAAAACCAGATGCTACACAGAACCCAAGCTTTCCCAGCTAAATAAATTACCACCAAAGTGGGGGTCAGACTGTCGGCCTTGGAGAAACACCCAATTAATGACATTAGGTCACTTTATACTGAAAAGCTATTAATTTCTCCTATATTCATCAAAACTGTAAGAAGACCAGTGGTTCAGACACAAGTACTATTTCCTGTGCTGCTTAGGAGTATCACTCTGTGTGGCACTGGTGTGGCTATAGCATATTTGTAGGTTAATAATTGCTACAGTCCTGGTCTTGCCTCATTACACCTTCCCATGGCCAGTCATGCCAGCGTCAATGACACACAGCTGGAACAACAAAAAGAAGGTCAAAATAGAAGTTTATTTCCCCATTTTTCAAACAAAATAAACTTGTCATTTCTATATGCAGCAGAAAAATGATGTTTTGAGTGTAGATATTACCAAGACATACAACTGTAGAGGAAAATTCCATCTCTAGTTTAAGTTATCAATAATAAGGAATGTTTTATTAACAAAGACTAATTTAGGACAAACAGAAATAATCATAAATATTCTTTTCCAGTTCAACTTAAAACATTTAAAGTCTAATATGGGCAAAACTTTTGTTCAAGCTAAATTACCTGATCTACTTAGTAAAAAAAAAATTCTAGTAAAAAATTTGGTACTGTTTATAACATGGCAGTTAATAATTGAACATTATTAAAATATATCAGCTTTCTAACTCTTTTTTACTTGAACTTGGACCCCAGGTGGTATCATGAGTATCTTCTATGTGGATACAGGCTCAAGCCAGATGCGCACCACTGTAACAATGAACATCTGCACATGCAGCATACCCCACTATCCGGCTTGCATTTTTGTTCAACTTCCAAATAGATATTTTTAGTGTTGTATAAACATGTGTAGAAAGAAAATTATTTAAGCAAGTTGAAGGCATTAAAATATGTTGGTGGGTGTGAACATATATGCCTAATGTCCCTAATATCTGTGTATATATTTTACACATAGAGCATGTGTGGAATGAACAATCACCTCTGGAAACCTTATTTCCTCTCTTCTGTACCCTAAACTCTAGCACACATAGCCTCTCCCTAATAAAAACCTAAGTGAATGTAATGATGTTTCCTTGGATACAACAGCTCTCCTGTGGCTGCTTTGCTTTTAGCTAAGTCTTCAAGAGAAGCTTCAGACAAATCGGAAGGTTTTTTTTTTATGTTTTGTTTTGTATTGCAATTTGCTGATTATTCTTTGACTTTAATTCTGCTAAAACTATGTTCCACTTAATAGGGAAATTTTATTCCCTTAGAAAGTCCTTTGATTGTGTGTGTATGTATGTGTGTGTGGGGGGGAGACAGGATGAGCAGCTAAAGTACAAATAGCTGCTTGCCTGCTCTCATGGACTCATTCTCACTCACTTACATAATGAAGAAGGTGATGACTCCTATCTTTGAAGATCATCTTGATAAGGGATTGACAAAGCAAAACTGTTTGGTAAATAATACTGTGCTCCAGGAATGTAACTTGGTGTTTACTGTCAAAAGTCTTCCTCCACTCTACAGACAACTAAGGAATGTTGAAGGTGGGAGAAATAGGCTTCCCAGGGAAGACTGCACCAATTCTTTGTCCAATAACAAACGGTCAACTCTGAAAACAACATGCAAGTAACACCATACATACTGTGCAAACTGGTCAGATTTAGTGATGATATTTTATAAAACAGCAAAGGTGACATGATGGAGACCTTCATATGAAGAGAAGTTTTCTAATGAAAGCTCTAAAGATAAATATATCTCTGACTTAAACCGTCAGAAATTCAGTTAAGACCCGAGAAAAATAAGTCAATATTTTCTACTATATTGTTTAATTACATAAACTTTAATGCCATTTCTCTTCTTTATTGCAGTGTTTGGGTGTTTTTGTTTGTTTCTTTATTTATTTCTTTTTTAATTTTTCACAGGTTTAATTTCTTGACTCTAAATTCACCACAGCAGTTATCTTGACTATGGTAGAAAAGCTGAGCTTATCATTCATTTTTAATGAATAATGGACAAGATAAGTACAATATGGACATATGATGAAAAGTTGCATGGGTTTAAAAATCTTATTCTAGTAGATGAACAAGAACAGACAATCTATTGAGCAAAGACATGAGAATATTTTTGGAACATGTGAGCATTAAGTTGATAAACATATTTTTAGTCCTTATGTTTGTGTCATATTGAAATACCTAGTTTTACACCTTATCAAGCAACTTATATAAAGCACTTTGTGAATGAACACAACCTTTTCTTTCTTTTTTAAATAATAGATTGTTCTTGAAATTATTATTTACTTACAGACCGACTCACAGAACCACTACTGAAAGCAAATGATAGAATTAAATAATTTCCCATCCTACTTTTTATGTAGTACCAAAGCTTCCACCTTTCCCCCACCTGGGAACCCTGTAGCAGTGGTGACAAAGAATGTTTTCTGGTTGGCATAGCTACAAACATTAGGCATTCAGCTGAGAGGGAATCTTTGGTACCCATTACAGCATCACTTGTTAACAACATCAATGCAGGCTTGCCAAAACAATAGACACTACACAGCAAGCTATGGTGGTTCTTAGAGTCTGCATAATGGGTTAACATAAAGGATATCTGCAAAGAGAAAGCAGCTGGCTTTCTTAGTACCAATGCATATAGGTGGTTTACTTGCAATATACCCTTGATTATAAATGTAAGCCTATGATTCCAGTTGATTAGTCATTAACCTACATAAGATTAAAGAAAGTCAAGTAGAGTTCATAAATACACAGCACTTAATTTAAATGCATGATAGAAATACATGGGCAAAACTCAGTTTTGACCTATCAAACTTGAGTGTATTGATGGCCAAATGTCTGAGATTATTTTATTTCACAGCCAAAATATTAACTAAGGAATTGGAATCAATAGTGGATAATCATTTATATAAAAGGACAACTCAAGCTCAACCTTGAGCATTCAATATCCTGTATTATTGCATCTTGGATTTCTAAAGCATTTGGATGCTTGCCAAGTTTTCTAAATTCACTTAGTACTTGAATATGGCCTTCAACTTACATTTCCTAATACATGCTCCAAATTAATTAATAAATACATTATTTATTTGTGTGACTTCTGTCTTCTAACAAGTGAGCCTTTGTTCTGATTTAAATTCAGTATTTAGTGCCCAAAGCCTAATATTATTTTCTCACATACTTAAAAGTAAATAATAATCTATTGGTTTATAATTGTGCCCACTCTATTACCAATTAGGACTTTTTTTGTTGTTTTATTTTCTTCCTGAAACATGGTCTCAAACTATAGCCCAGGCTAGCCTCTCACTCACAACAGTTCTCTTGCTTCAGCTTCTAGAGTGCTGGGATTACATGCATGTGAGAGTCATGACACCTTACTTCAACTTCTGAACTTAGTTTATGCATCTGTTGTATATTTTCACTTTCATGTCATTCCTGGTCTTATTTGCCAAGACAATGAAATGTGCCCTTTTGCCCTTCATATGCTTTGCCTCCCTCCCCTGCCTTATAAACCTGTAAATGTGTCAGAAGACTTTGTGCCTTTGCTAAAGGTGAATTAAAATACAAAACTTTGAAATGGACCTGATTCTTGCTACTGTCAAGTTTGTTACCTATCTCATAATACATATTACTATGACAACAGCCATTCAAGCATAGTCATGAAAACTGAAGTCCAATGTGCCATTCATAATCCTCATCTTACATATATAATATCTAATATCCTGGACATCTCCCTCTACATGTCAAATAGCATCTGACACTCATCCATATCTATACTCAAACTTGTACTTCCTACTTCTTCCCCACTTCAGTGACTGGCCCCTGAAGCTACCAATTATATCATATGACAATAGAATAGAATTGTCTATCTCTTCTGACATTCAATAAAATAGTGGTTCCCAAGTGACTAAATCCTCATGAAATTGCAATTTCATGGATGCAGCTTGCCTGCCATATATAGAAGACACTATATTACAGCAGATGCGCTTATAATTATTCTGTCCCCTCTACCATGCTATTCCCTGATCCTTGGATATAGAGGTTTCATGGTAGATATACCAGTTGGCCTTGTGTACCTCACACTCAGCTGTTCTCTGTATTTTGACCAGTTATGATTTTTCTGTAATGGCCTCTATCTGTAGCAAAAAGAATTTCTTTGATGAAGAGGTAACAGCCACAGTTTTATGTGAGTTTAAGAATAAGCATTTAGAATACAGTTAGAAATCAGACTGGTTCTAGGGTCTATAACATTGCCAGGCATGGTAATTGACTAGATTTACAGTACTTCAATCAAGTGGTCCTTAAGTGGAATTAATCAGTTACCTTCAAGATTTAAGTACCACTATTTCACACTTAGGGATATCTTGCCCTCCAGGCCATTTTGTGGCTCATAGACTTTATAGCTGGGTAGGATTATTGATTGATTTTCCTCACCTGGCAGCTTATATAGCACCATTTTAACACTATAAAAGCTAGTCCTCAGGCCATTCACAGCTCAGGTCTTCAAAATCCCATATATGAAGTATATGGCATCTTCAGCAATGGAATCTTACCTTCAGTGATTGGGAGATAGCCAAGGGCAACAGTAATAGCATAGTTTTAAGAGTCTCTGTGATTCCCAAGACCACCAAGACCAAGGGTGGTTTCTCACCACTTGAACTTATTTTGTTTTGCTCTTGTTGTTGTTAGGTAGACAATGGCCCTTAAGAGAAGCATTATTATGCCAAATATTGCAGCATAATTCATAATTCATTCAATATATGTATGTATGTGTGTAAATATAAAAAATTGTTTCCCTATTGCCTTTTCAAATATTCTTATTGTTACTTACCCTCGGACCTCTCTTAACCTTCGTATTCTCTCTCCCTGTTCTCATCTGCATTAATTCCATTTCCTCCTCACATCACCTGTGTCTTATTATGCTCCCCTCTCATAAGTATGGTTGTCTAAGCAAGACTTTTGCACAAAGACACCACCAGTTGATATGCCTATGTAAAGGGGAGAATTCTCCCAAGGTTCTGTTCCCCTAATAAAGAGCTACATGCAATTAATGACTATTGAGAAAAGAATAATTAGTCTGGAGATAAGATCCCCTTTCCAAGCATTCAGCCTAAACACAGGTCAACAATAAGTGGACTCAGCAGACTGTATGGGGCAGGTTAGGGGCTAGACAGATAACTTACAAAGAGTTCATAAATATGAAAGGTGAAAATTTTGTAAGTATGGCACTCATGTATAAAATATATGTATATTAGATTTATATTAATTAATTTAGATTAAACTAAAACAAAATCCTCATGAAATTGCTGTTACCCTTGAATGCTATTCCTCTTGTGTTAGCTTCTCCCTTTAGGCCTACATCACTCACTCCAATCCCCTAGACTCGTCTCTGTTCCCAGTCTTGCTGGTTTCCAGTTAAATTACCTACAGCCAACAACTTCAAACTTTAATATGCAAATCTGTATGTCACTTCTCTTGTTTACCTTCTTATTTTCATCAGCATAAAAGTGACACAAAGCCTCCAGGAAAATAGCTTTGATCCATGTTCCATGTTTCATCTCTCTTCCTGTCTCCATCCTCCTCACAGCCTGCATTCAAACCATCTGTAAATTCAGTCCATTCTTGACATTACATCCTGCCCCATAGGGTATCTCTGTACATACTTTGATGTTTTATCCACAAAGTAGTTCTTTCCAATGTAGAGATTCAAGACAACTTCTCCATTTAAACTCCTTCCCTGCCTGCTTCCCTCTAACCCTCCTCCCATGTAGAAGTACAGCATCCTGAAAATCCCATGTGTTTATCCTCTAGAACTCACATTCACTTTTTGCAATTACAATTTTGTGAAGATTGCTTTACTTTGGAAATTATATGCTTACTTATCTGTGCCTCATATGTCCCCACATTCTGGATCTCTAAAATTTTAGTCAATGGAGCTATCTTAATCCATTTTGTGTTGCTATAGCAAAATACATGAGACTAGACAATTTATAAACAACAGAAAGTTATTTAGCTTGTCTCTATGGAGGTCAGGAAGTATAAGAGCATGAGAGCACCATTAGATGAGTGTCTTGAGGCTGTTTCAGACCAAAGGAGAAAGGACACATACAGGTAACAGCAAGGGCAGGAAAGGGCTGAACTTGTCTCTATAACAGGTTTATTCTTTTGAGAATTAATCAATTCCTTTCATAGATATACTAATCCACTGATGAGGGAGGGAGATGGAGTTAACAAGTCCTAATTACATTTAATTTTTTTCCTTTTATTAAAATAGATTTTTTTTCTCACATAATATATCCTGATTACTGTTTCTCCTTCTACTCCGCCCATCCCACCTTCAGTTCAGATTTATCCACTTCCTGTCTCTCATTCAAATACAAACAGCCCTCTAAGGGCTAATAATAAGATAAAATACAATAATACGAAAAAAAACTGATATATCTGAATAGGAAAACACAAAAAGAAGAGAAAAAGACCAAGAAAAGGAAAAAACAAGACAATTATAGACACACAGAGACCCACTCATTGTCTCACTCAGATATTTCATAGGACAAAACTAGAAGCCATGATATATACACAAAGGGTGTGTAAGATAGGGGACGGTGGGGGAGCAGAGAAGACAAATAAATAAATATTAAAGAAGATAAAATTTTAAAAGAGAGAGAAAAGGCTCTAATATTACTTTATGAGACAAGAAAGCTGCAACGATGGTATTTGGTTCATTTTCTGCTGAGCATGTGTCCTAAGCTTAAGAATAGTTTGTTTCCTCAGTGAGACTCACACAGAAAAAAAAAAAACTAAATTTGCATGAAAGTGGTGATCAGTTGGAGGTTGTTTCTGAGTTAGGGATAGACCCATGTGTCCACATATCCCCTTAGCTTTAGGATTTCATCTGGTCTGAACAGTATAGACTTTGTATATGCTGTCTTAGTCTCTGTGACTTCCCATGTGTGTCCATCCTGCTATGTTTAGAAGGCTTTGTTTCCTTAGTGTCCTCCATCACCTCTGACTGTGGGTAACCCAATCAGTGCTAGGTATGGGTTCTATCTCACAGAATAAGCCTCAAGACAAATCAGATATTGGTTATTTGCTACCCCCCAGCTTGGTGCCACAATGCACTAGTATACCTTTCAGGCAGGATTGTAGATCAAAGGTTTTGTAGCTGAGGTGGTGTTTACTTTTCTCCTTTGGTAGTTTGAAGTGTACTTTCCTGTACTAAAGACATTAGCACATGGGGTGCTATAAAATCTAACCATTGTCTTAGCTTTTACAGAATCCCAGAGATATCATCACCCACAAGTAAGCAGGAAGCAATCTTCTGAAAACTATGCCCCACTTCCAGTAAATTTTGTCTTCTGAGGATTATGGATGATTATAATTCTGACAGGGTAGTTATAAGTTAAAATTTAATTGAGAATAGAACAATGATGTAGGCTCAGAGATTTCTTTTAAAAAAGAAAAAGTGGAATAAATAGGATAGATACAGGTAGATTATTTTATCTACCTATAAGCAATTATTAGACAAATACGATCCATAGGCAATTTGCACTGATATAGATGCTTGTATATTGATATAAATGTGAAAATATTTTATATGTTTGATTGAAATAATCTGGATATTGTTACAAATTTAAATCTGAAATTGTTTTTATATGTTTAAGGTAATTTTTATGCTAATTCAAAATTGAATCTGTAATTGCCATAATTTTCACACAGTTCTACTTTTGTTCAAAATATTTTGCACGTTGATATATATTGAGCATATTATTGTGGTTTCCATTATGCAATTTCTACCTCTCTGTAATTATACTAGTCATAATATATAGTTATATTAACCATAATATATATGATATTTTGTATACCTCTGTTTAGATATTATTTTATGATATATATTTAGGATACTGTTGTCATTTTGCATGGTACATATAATGTTTATATGATAGTCATTCTGGGATTTATCATTGAGAGACTGTACACTCATTGATAGACTGACTAATTGTAAAATGTAAGCTTCATTTTTAGGATGATAAGAACTACAGATCATCATTACTTAAGCTTGCCATGTAATAGTCATGTTGTTTAGGTTTCCCTGATACATGCTAGAATATATTAGATAGACAGGTGTCTTCAACCATGCAGGTCTGGAGAATATGGCATTTAACATTTTGCTATTCAGAATTCAGCCATGAAAGACATGAAAACTCCTGGTATCACTGTTCCTTTCCCAAGATGGTGTTAAGCATCAAGGACACTCCACTAGGAGTTTGTCTTCCTTGGTGGACAATGGCCTGTTGGGCAGTAACTGCCCTTACTTTGACTGATGTTAGTACTCATGTTGTCCAATCTAGACAAGCAGGATGAAATATAAGCATCTAAATCATTTGGGGGGGGGCGAAGCAGGGTGGACAGGTCTGAAATGTGGGTCTAGACTGCCAGCCCAACAGGCCGAAAACCTCTTGTTACAGATCCCAACATGGGCCAAATGCCCACATAAAGCTTGAAAAGACTTAAAAAGGGTTCTGGAGCAAAGAAACAAGAGCCAAAAGCGGCTTTTGTGTTGTGTCTCTGAAGTGAATACAGAGACATAGTGGAGTTCAGGTTTCAATTTCAAAATGGCTGGTCCACAGCAGGCAGCTTAAACCAAGGCCAGTTCCTGAAGTCTCACAGAAGACTTGCTATAAGCAACAAGTTGCATAATGATGGACTTAAAGTTTCTGTTTATGTTGAACAAAAAAAGGAACAGAATCAAAGATGGCTTCTTAGTAGCACCATTTTCTTGGGTCTGCTCTTTTTGCTAGCAGTGAGCAGATACAAATTCTTTAAAAGCAGCTTTCTGACTCAGCTTTATTGGCAAAACTGTGTGTCTCTTTAAAAAGCCCTACTGCCAAATGCTTAAGTAGAGAGAGCAGCAGGCAGCAGAGGTCCTCTACTTGATTGTGTGGATCCTAAGAACCCTCCGAGTTGGGGTGGTAAAATGTTTCACAATATTTAATACTGCTTTCCAGAACTGGGAAGGTAAGAGTGGCTCTGGCACCTCAGCCATGTTGAAAAACCACTGAGCAGGACTGAGTCAGTAGTCAAAGCCATGCTGTATAGTCTAGAATTTTAAAAGCTCTTCTGGTTGGAAAATGGTTTAAGGAAATGCAATAAAACAGATTCAGATCGAGAGCAACCTCTAAACAGGTTACAATGTATGTAAAATGTACATAGGCTTCAGAGAGAAAAGAAAAAGAGTAGAGAAAAAAGAGAAATTAACACAAAACAAACATGTATTTTTTTATAAAGTATCTTGACTTTGAAATTTGTGTCTAAGATATAATTACTTTGGAAAATAGGTTTTGCTTTTATTTCCACAGAAGATGAAAGCCTGTGGACTGCTTCCAGGCAAATACGGTTTCAACCAAGACCATCTGAAAATTCTGTGATAGAAAGAGATGGCCACATTGGTTTCAAGGCTAAGACGATCCAGCCTCAGGACCCTCATAAGATTGCCAGTACCCCGCAGTCAGCAGAATGTAGTAATGAAAACTATGCCCAAATTTCCAAAATATTGTTAATGTTTGTTTTCATTATAAATGGTTAATAGTCATAGTCAATCTCTTTCTAAGAAAAATAGGGGAATATGGTATAGGAATGATTAAAAATGATAGATCATTTAGTTTTCTCTAATCTAAAAATCAGCTATTAATCTCAAAATATTTTAAACTGGTATGAATTTTGGTTTATTGATGCAAATTTAAGGTCAATTTTGTTATGCTGTATGTATTTTTCGACTCCTGTTTAAGTTATGATGTTTATGTTACTCATTTAAAATTGTAATGTATAATTAAGAAATTCAGATTAATAGTCATCTATAATAGCCAAATTTATATTCATGTTAGTTAGATTTTTAGGTATAAAAGAATATATTTCAATTAGATAGGTAATCTTCAAACACTTCACAGACCTACAGAATATTGCATTTAAAATGTTTTAAGAACAGACCTTTCTAGACAGTGTAGGCCCCTGCTCTGACCTTCATCTGTATTCTGAGCCTTAAAGGATATAGCCTGTGGATAGCTTGTTGCATATCTTGTGTCTCCCATTGTCTGGTATGTTTTAGCCTTCCTGCCTGTAAGGGTTGGTACAGGAAGCTGGGCTTTTTACCTAAAGTCAGTATTTTGTCAGCTGCCTGGAGAATTCCCACCCCAGGTAACCCCGTATTTAAGCTGAGATGGGGGATTCACTAAAGTGGCATTATCTTTGAATGAATGACTGGAGTGTCTGTGTCTTTTTCAATCCATAGGCCTGAGCCTGAGTAGCTGACCCAAGTAGCAGCAGGCTGCTACAAGACAGTGAGACAGGTGTGCTCCTGGCAGCACCAATATACTTCAAGAGAATAAAAGACATTGAAGAAACTCCATATGGAGTTTACCTTGTGGCAACAGGTAACCACTAGGCAAGAAACTGTTTTTATATTGACTGCTTGACAGTATGTTGTATAAACTGAACATGCAGAACACATAGGAAACTGACCTCTGAACTTTGGCGGAACAAGCCAAGATGGTCCTTCCGGTTCCTGCTCTGCAGAGAAAACTGTCAGACATTCTTTAGGATTCAGGGAGAAGCAACTGATGAACTATGCAGAATGGGCACACCAGCCCTTCATATTTCCTGCTTCATTGGCAGGTATGCCAGAGAGTCTGGGCCTGTAGGCTAAAGATGGATGCCCCAATGTTATAAAGGAACTTTGGGTGACTGTCCAGGCAGACAGGTGTCATCTCTGTCATTTCTAGATTTTGGAAGTTGCTTGCACATTCTGTTTACTTGGGTAAGATTATATCTTTCTATGGTCTTTGATGTAGTTGAAGATTAGATAGTATATGTATAGCTTTTCTTAGTTATTATAAAAGATATATGAGATATAAAACATTGGACTCACAAGGATAAAGGATAGAATATTTTCTTTAATTTTATTAAATACAAATAGACTAGAGACTGTAACTATAGTTCTTTTTTGATAGCTGTTTTGTTATATGTAATTTTTTTGTTGAAATTGAAACCTTCCTTTTTGATTAGATAGAAAAAAGAAAGTGATGTGGGAATGTCTTTCTTTATGCTGTGAATAAAGGAACTGTTTTGGCCTATGGTGAGCACTAATAGTTAGGCAGGGAAATCAGAATATAAGTAGCAGAAGGAGGGTGGAGTCAGAGACAGACAGGACCCAGATGCCTAAGAAAAAACTTGTAAGGTAACACAGGTGAGCCATGGGTCACAAGGCAGAACAGATTAATGGGTTAAATTAAGACGAAAGAACTAGCTAGTAATAGACCTGAGACATAGGCCAAATTACAACAACTGTAAGCATCTGAGTCATTTTGGGGGGGAAAAGAGGCTGCAGGCAGGTCCAAACAATGGGGAAGTTTGGGCCAGAAACCTCTTACTACAGGCCCAATATTGTTTCTTTGAAGATACTTTGGTTGGTTCTCACCTGACTCAGGAGTTTCTATAGAACTTTCGTTCTCTCTTCTACTTTTGAACATAAACCGGAGTCTAATCTCTCGACTCAAAAGGAAGCTCAATGTAGCAAAAATCAATCTTCAGATGTCGAAGAATTTCCCTTAGTATGCCTTTTGGCTAATCTTTTTTTTAAAAAATAAAAAACTTTATTTATTTATTTATTTATTTGCCTTGGTGTTTGCCTGGAACTGGAACTACAGACAGTTGTTAGCTGCCATGTGGGTGCTGGGAATCCAACCCGGGTCCTCTGGAAGAGCAGATGGTGCTCTTGACCGCTGAGCCATCTCTCCAGCCCCACTTTTGGCTAATCTTAAGGCAATTTAACTAAATGAATTTTGACTTTGTGAATTATAGGGTTTAAAGCTTTGCATACTTTCTAATCTATAAAATTTTTTTCTTTCTGTCATGTGGTGTGTGTGTGTATGGTGTGGTGTAGGCTCATATGTGTGTATGAGTACATATGCTAATGCATGGGTTGGCCAGTAAAGATTTTCTGTATCTTTCTTTATTGTTATCTATGTCATCTATTTTAGACAGGGTCTCTCACTGATCCTGAAGCTGATTCAGTTAGGCCTGGTTGGGTATCAAGCTCCCAGTATCTACCTGTCTCCATCACTCCATACTAGGGTTACAGACAAGCATGACTATGCCAGATTTCACATGGGTAATAAGATTAAAATTCAGATCCTTTTGCTTGCATTGCTAATGCTCTTACTCACTGAGCTATTACTCCAACTCCCCACTCCATACCCCCTTTTGATACTATGTATTGCAAATAGACCTTTGATTCCCTTACCTCAGACTTCCTAAGTCATAGTTACAGGCATTCAGTACCATTTCTGGCCTTGTTGTTAATTCTAACTTGGTAATGAAGTTAAAAGGATGAATAAGGATATGAAAACACAGCTACAGAAAGAAAATAAAACTTTGAGTCCCTAGTACAGTTTCTTATATGCTGTGTTGTTACTCAAATGTGCTTACACTCTTCACTTACAAAATTAAATAATGGGCTGGCAAGATGGTTCAGTGGTTGAAGACTTTTGTTATGGAGCTTGATGGCCTGAGTTCAGTCCCTAGAACATATATGGTAGAAAGAATGAAACAATTCTGAAAAGTTGTCATCTGACATCTGTACTAGCACAGTGACATGTTATGGGACATTTATACACTGTGTGAAGATGTGTTGCTATGATTGCTGTAATAAAAAGCCAAATGACCAATAGCTAAGCAGGAAGTATACACAGGATTTCCAATGAGAGAAAGAAAGAGGAAGAAGAATCTAGGCATGCAGAAGAAGCCAGGCGACACAGAGAGAAAACAGGTGGTACAAGATGGAAGGAAGCTAAATTTAGATAGGCTAAGTTCATGCTGACAATGAAGAGAAATCATCATGTCTTCTTGTCTAGGACCTTAGAGTTATGCAAAAAGTAAGTTTTTCTTAGAGAGCACAGGAGTCCATAATGTATGTGTCAGCAACCTCTTTGAGATACTACCAACAAGGATAAAAACTGTACTGGAAGGTTTGTGAGTTGACCTCTGATCAACTCACAGTTCATACAATTGCCTACATGTCCCTTGGTCTTACAACAGCTTTCTAGGACTTACTTCACAGATAGAAACATGTTTTGAGTCAGTGCCTCAGGGACAATAGGCTTCAAGGTACATCTTTGATAACCTTGACATCTACATTCCATTCCATCCACACTAGATAATATCTGTGGGCTGGAGAAGAATCATCTTTTCCAAGCATAGATAAGCCAGTTCAACTCACCCTAATCTTTGGGCAGGTGGGGGAGGGATGGTAGTTTCACATAGGAAAAAGCAACAAATATCTCAGAAATGGTAAGAGTGAAACAACATGTATCTGTGAATTAAAAGGTTTTGCATTGTTTTCATATCTAGGCACACTGTCTAATCAAAATGCAATTTATAGTAAATAGACTGAAAGGTTATCCTTTACTCAAAAGGAGTATAATTAATCAAATTCCTTTTTTTTTCTTTTCATAGTTGGAACAAAACAAAATCATTGTATATATCTTACCAGGTTGGACATGTTTTATTTATACTATATAAGAATTAATCAGGTAAAGTCAGAGGTGTGCTGCCATTGATAGAAATGGCCACTATGACTTCACTATTGAGCCCTTGAGGAACCTCCTGTAGCAATTAAACGGCAAAATCAGATGTTTATCAATAAGCAATTTCAACTGAATTTATATGAGGTAAATGAACTGTCTATTTTCCCATTTTAATATACTGACAAAGAGGCCTTCTCAGCAGTGATTTAGCTGTCCCCTTGGTAAGTCCTTGGACCATCACCAATATGAATTTAATTTCATCTTCAGCTCTACAATAAATAAACACAGATAGCCAAAAGTATTTTGTATATCTCAGGGGTTTTTCCCCATTTTTTTAGTGTAAAACTTAGAGAACTATAATTCAAACATTTTGTTATACTGTGGTGACCATTATATCTCCAAAACTGCATATGAATTAAGATATTCCATAGCTTTCCACTTTCCAGTCACCCTGAATTTATCTGAAAAAAAAAAAATGTGTAATTAGAGAAAGTTCTTAAATGTCTCATAATAAGTAAAAATAAAATGTCAAAAAAGGGATGGATTTGGAGAATATCCTCCTGAGCAAGGTATCACAAACCCAGAAAGATAAGCAGGGGATGTACTCACTCATTAGTGGACACTAAACAAACAAACAAACAAACAAACAAGAAAAAAGCAAAGCATGCCCAGGTTGCAAACCACAACCACTGAACAGCTTGGGACCAGAAACACCTTGGACTGATTCCTTGGATCCCACTCCCTCTAGAGGAACACCTGACTCAGTCTTGAGGTTGGGGGGAGAAAACTGGATCTGCCAGGAGTGGAGGCTGAACTAAGCAATACTGGGACAGTGGGACCTTGGGACTGCTTTCCACCTGCCCAGGGAGGGGATGGGGAGTTGTGGAGAAGAGAGAATGACCTGAAGTGTTGGGAGGGGAAAGGGACTTTGAATAAGGATATATAAGGATAGAAAGTGTGACTTCTTTGTTCATAATTAAAAAAATGTAAAAAAAGTAACCAAAACTTCAATATTTTTCAAAATATATTTTAATAATTTCTTTTATCGCTTTTTTCTCTTAGGCTTTGAGGACATTACCCATTCTCCATTGTCCACAGTGCCCTTATTTTCAACCTGATGCTATTAACTTCACAAATTTCAAAACTATGTCTTCTAGTTCTGGAAATTTGACTGGAGACATTCCTATAAAATGTTGCATTGGTGAGAGAAAATAGGCAGGCTTTGTTTGTTCTCCTTGTCTGTTAAAAGCACTCCACTTAGAAATTTCAATGCATTTGAATCATTAGCTGATTTTATGATATCAGACTGAACTGTTATTAGTTGCATAATGAAGTGCTTGAGTTGAAATTTGTCATTAGTCTAATCGAGCTGTGATGCTTTAAGATTGGGTTAGGGAAATGTCAGCACATATTAATTTATTTAATTTGAAAATTACATATCAGAGACCAAAGCAATTTGCGGGGTTAAATTGTCTCTATGTGGATCAGATTCATAATCTTCTGGGTTCACAGATCAAGTTCCCTTCTTCCCATGCACCATGTGAAAACCACCAAACACTGTTTAGCTTACACAATGTGTTCTACACAGCAAAGCTTGCCCCTTCAGTGGGTACAAAGAAGGTAATTCAATCTTAAAGTTCTACTGCTGTCATAAGTGTCTATGACATCACCAAGACCTAGCAGCTGAATTGTAGCTTTGTCCTCCTTTTGCAAACATGCACTATTAGAGATGGACTGTCAATGTCTAAGAAGTCATTTTAACCCCTCCTTTACAAAGATCACTACTTACAAAAATTCCCTGAATTGTCAGGATGGTAGCACAAAATGACTGCTGCTCTTCTAATCACTCTGCCAATAGAAGAAAGGACAACCCTTACTGTGAATTCTCAGTGTTCACATACAATCATGCTTTTCATTTGCAGATCTCAAAAGCTCCCATAACTTAAAGCATTTTAAGATCACCTCTTTTAGCCCAGCCCTGGAAGGCTCGACACAAGTCTGACTTCCTTCGTAAAAGAAGTGAATGCATAAGATGAATGTCATTTGGAGCCGAAGGGGGAAAAATATGATTCAACTATTTGTACCACCTACCAGTCACCTAATGGCTTCCATTCTTTCTCTGTGTAGCTGTGTGTTTGCTACAGCCTTTGGATGGGAATGCTCTGCCTGTTCTACAAGGGATGATTCTTGATAGTTTAAGAGTCAGTTCAAAATCATTACTATTGTATGACATGACCCAGGGCTAAGCTGTAAGCTTATAATTTTTTTACAGCAACATTGATGGATTCAGAAACAGACAAATGACCTAGGCTTATTCTTAATGAAGTACAAGCCCTTCATACACTATTTTCTTCTCAAGATGTATATAATTCAGAGGCTAGATTCTGTTCTAGGTACCAAAAGACAAGCTACTGAAATGCATAGCCAAAAGAAGAAAAACTGGCCTTAAAGAATCACAGGAAAAATAAACAAAAAACTCCTGATCAAGCCAGAACTGATACCATCTCTTTTCAATTGCATGAGCTAATAGCATCTATTGAATGAACTAATACCTTTTATTATTTAAGGTAGTAAGGAAGTGGGATGCTATTGCTTATGAGCTAAATATATAAATTAACTCACTAACTCATAATACACAGCCTATTTTCTTATCTGGAAAGTAAAGGTACTACCTTGTAAAGCATTTTTTAAGATAACATTTAAAAATAAGAATATGTGGCACATGATGCTGAGAAATGACACTTCATTTGCTATGTGTGACCTAAGGGCAATAGTCAATTTCTAAATCTTTTAATCACTTGTTTGTACTTTTACATACTCTTTTTGCATAGGTACATTGAACTTTATTGCTAATATTTTAGTATTTCTGAAGTTAGAACGTTTAACGTTCCCCTGAGAAACAAAAAGGGGTCTTAGATCATCTCCATTAGAAAAAAAGTGTAAATATGCCACACAGGCTTCAACGAGAAATCATTGCCATGACACACATGCTCTTTGGATAGAGATGAGGTTAAAGAAACGATACTGGGCTTTTTCGCAACGGGAAACCACTGCTTATTCAAAGCCAAAATGGAAAAGAAAAAGACTCACATCAACATTGTCGTCAATGGACATGTAGATTCAGGCAAGTCCACTATAACCAGCCACCTGATCTACAAATGTGGCAGAATTGACAAACGAACCATTGAAAAGTTTGAAAAAGAGGCTGTCGTGATGGGGAAAGGCTCCTTCAAGTATGCCTGGATCTTGGGCAAACTGAAAGCTCAGCGTGAGCGTGGTATCACTATTGACATCTCCCTGTGGAAATTTGAGACCAGCAAATACTATGTGACTATCATTGATGCCCCAGGACACAGAGACTTTATGAAAAACATGATTGCAGTCACATCTCAAGCTGACTGTGCTGTCCTGGTTGTTGCTGCTGGTGTTGGTGAATTTGAAGCTGGTATCTCCAAGAACGGGCAGACCCGTGAGCATGCCCTTCTGGCTTACACCTTGGGTGTGAAACAGCTAATTGTTGGTGTCAACAAGATGAATTCCACCGAGCCACCCTACAGCCAAAAAAGATATGAGGAAATCGTTAAGGAAGTCAGCACCTACATTAAGAAAATTGGCTACAACCCTGACACTGTAGCATTTGGGCCAATTTCTGGTTGGAATGGTGACAACATGCTGGAGCCAAGTGCTAATATGCCTTGGTTCAAGGGATGGAAAGTCACTCGCAAAGATGACAATGCCAGTGGGACCACACTACTGGAGGCTTTGGATTGTATCCTGCCACCAACTCGCCCAACTGACAAGCCTCTACGACTGCCCCTCCAGGATGTCTATAAAATTGGTGGTATTGGAACTGTCCCTGTGGGCCGAGTGGAGACTGGTGTTTTAAAACCTGGAATGGTGGTTACCTTTGATCCAGTCAATGTCACAACAGAATTAAAATCTGTTGAAATGTGCCATGAGGCTTTGAGTGAAACTCTTCCTGGTGACAATATGGGCTTCAGTGTAAAGAACGTGTCTGTCAAAGACGTTAGACGAGGCAATGTTGCTGGTGACAGCAAAAATGACCCACCAATGGAGACTACTGGCTTCACTGCTCAGGTCATTATCCTGAACCATCCAGGCCTAATTAGTGCTGGCTATGACCTTGTCCTGGATTATCACACAGCTCACATAGCATGCAAGTTTGCTGAGCTTAAAAAGAAGATTGATCGTCGTTCTGGTAAGAAGCTAGAAGATGGACCTAAATTCTTGAAATCTGGTGATGCAGCCATTGTTGATATGGTTTCTGGCAAGCCCATGTGTGTTGAGAGCTTCTCTGACTATCCTCCATTGGGTCATTTTGCTGTTCGTGACATGAGGCAGACAGTAGCTGTGGGTGTCATCAAAGCTGTGGATAAGAAGGCTGCTGAAGCTGGCAAAGTCACCAAGTCTGCCCAGAAGGCTCAGAAAGCTAAATGAATATTATCCCTAACACCTGCCACCCAAGTCTTAATCAGTGGTGAAAGAATGGTCTCAGAACTGTTTGTCTCATTTGGCCATTTAAGTTTAATAGTAAAAGACTGTTTAATAATAGCAATGCATCGTAAAACCTTCAGAAGAAAAGGAATGTTTTGTGGACCATTTTTGTGTGTGTGTGTGTGTGTGTGTGTGTGTGTGTGTGTGTGTGGCAGTTTTAAGTTATTAGTTTTCAAAATCAGTACTTTTTAATGAAAACAACTTGACCAAAAATCTGTCACAGAATTTTGAGACCCATTAAACAAGTTTAATGACCAAAAAAAAAAAAAAACTGATACTGGTGAGTCTGTGTCACTACATATGCAGCTTCATGACCCTAATCAGCTCTTTCTAACTAGCTAACTCGCCCTGTGGTGTTTACTACGCTATACCTTTGATTCTGTGAGTCTATCTGATGTGGACCCAGGGGATGCAAAGATGCTAGTTTTGGAATCACATCACAGGAGTGTCATTCTCACAAAACTATACAATCCACTAACATTTTTTTCCTGATCAACTCCACAACTTTTCTAGAAGAAGCCTAGGTATTTCCTGTTTCATGTGAATTATAAGACTTTCTTTTCCTTGCAGACAAAAATGATTTTTAATAAAATAATCTTACTGGATAGTATGTATTGTAAAGCTTTTGATTTTGACTTTAAAGCTATCAGCATCACTAATGGTGTCTAGGTTCAGGTACACTGTCATCTTCCTGAAAACATCTATTAAACACCACTAAGTTCACTCTCTTCCAAACAGGTCAAAGGCCTCTGAATTAGCCAGTATCAGGTAGGCTTGGTTACCTTATGAACTACCTAAAATTTAGAGACTTGAAACAGTTGTTGCCTATTTGGCTCATTGTTCTGCCAGTTAGAAATATGAGGTAAGTTCATCCAGTGCTTCTGTTGATTTCAAGTAGACTTCATCTGTTGATTTGGTAAGAAGTTGCTGATCTGAGATGTTCTATCTCCCTCTTCAGAATGGAGCTTTTTTCTCATAATCCCAATAGGATTCCAATTGTACAACAGGTCTTGTGAGGCTTTGTCGGGAACTCGCACAATGTCAGGCCTGCTAAATGCTCTCAATAAAATCAAGGTATATGGTCTGCTTATACTCAAAGTTAGGAAATGCATGTGGTATCTTTATAGTAAAGGAGCATGGATTCAAGGAAAGGGAAAAAAGACCATTTTTGTACTCAGTCAATCAATTGCTGTCTCTTTCTACACTATAACTCATCAAACTCTGTCATGTTCCAGTAGTTGCAGCTACCTGCAGTGTTTACCACTACACACTTCAATTACTTCTAAGAAGTTGCATGTCTCAGTGATGCTAATAGCAATAGGCATGTCCATTTATAACATTTCTACTCAGCCAGAAGTTCTATTCAACCATGTGGAAATTGAGCCTACGGCCATTATAAGTGCTTGGGTTAACTGGTTTCAATACATTTGTCTCCAATCATTTTGCAATGCTAAGTATACCATAAGACCAACTACAGTGCTTTGAAAACTACAAGTGCCCACCTAGGACAATTTAATCTGATTTTCTGAGGTTGTGGGCTTTTATAAATTTAAAAGTTCCCTAGTAAACATACTTTACAGCTTTAAGACTGACTTATGTAATTATCAGTCCACACATTTGCCTTTTCCCAACACCATGACAGGATACTGAACCAAAGGATAATAAGAAGTGAAAGGATTGTTTTAGATCCTGGCTTTAGTTCATCACGTGGGTAGGGGGTTGGGGAGCATATTCAAGTTCAAAGCAGCATATGGTGGAGGTTCCTAACATCTTCGAGGATAAGGAAACCAAAACCAGGGCAGAGATGCAAGCTTCAAAGATCCACCTCTGGTGACCTACCTTCTCTAGCTAGGCCTCACAGCTCAGAGTTCCGATAGCTTTGTTAAACATTGCTACCATCTGGAAACACAGTGTTCAAAATGAAAATCTGAGTCAGACATTTCAGACACAGACCACACTATCATCCAGTGGAGTCATGGTACTGAAATCCAAGGGTGCCTCAAAATCATCTAAAGAGCTTGTGCAGTACAGAAGACAGGACTAAAACACCCATCCATGCCCATGCATGCGATTCTGTGAGTCTGTCTGATTTCAGGAATCATTCTCATAAAGCTAAACAGTTCACAAACATAATAAAACAATAAGCTGTCTTGGGATTTAGTTGTGTACAGTATGGGCAGTAAGACATGCATGCTTGTTTTATAAGGTCCTGCTAATTCCAATGGAAGAAAATGGTGGCTTTTTGTTGTCTAACAATACTTTGTTTCTCTATCCAGTGATTAAAGTATTCTGAAGAGTCAGCAACAATGTCTATATTAAAGGCTCCTTCAGGACATTCCAATGTACTTTCAGGATTGTACACTACTTGTCCAGTGGTTTTCAAAGGAAATCCCCAGATTCAGCATTACCAGAACATGTCAAAATGCAAAGTTTTAAACTTTGCCCTATATTCACTGAATTAGATACCAGGAAGCAAGAAACATCCATACATTACAAAATGCCATCCAGGTATCTATTGCAAAGGATAGATTTTGAAAACCTCCAAATTAAGTATTCAAACAATACAAGCAAGTAACAAGCACAGAATAGGTAATGCAGGTTCCAACTGTGATGGATGCACTAAGAAAGTCATCATAGTTCACTGAATTTAGGCCATTCCAAAGAGGGAAGCTGAGTGAGCAGAAAGAAGATGATGGCCATGTAATTCTAGCAAAAAGAAGTGTATAGTCTAGTGTGTATATGGGTGAGAATCCATGGGAAACTCCAGGTGCTTTGGTGTCAATGCAGCAGGCTTACAGTGCTTTATGCATTCAAGTAGAAACCATCAGTGGATCACAGTTCAGTAACAGAATATTTAAAAAGCATAAGACATGACAGAAGATTAACTGATGGGACTTTTCCAATTCAGACCAAAATGAGAATATGTCAGCTCAAGAGAGGTAAAAAATAAAAGGATCATTGGAGGAGAGGTAAATTCTCTAGAATGTAAAAAGGAGGAAGTATTACTGTGAGAACATGATCTGTCCCCTTTCAAAGAAAAAGGATAATGCCATGGGCACTATTTCTGATTCTCGTTCAGTAAGCCTAGCTGAATGCTTCCCATGTTCCAAGGTGCATGTTAGTCACTGGGAAACCTCTGTGAACAAAGCACCATTCCTGCCCCCAGGGAACAAGTCTAGTCAGGTAGGAAGAGTCAGACATTTTCTAAATCCACATTATTTTCAGTGTTTCATCATATGTGGGAATCTACAAATTTGTTACCAGAGCTACTTTTAGTCTTTTTCTTAACTTTCTTTTACTTTTTAAGCATGAAGATCAAACCAAGGGCTTACTCATACCAGGCCAACTCTCTCCCACTAAGATCTCCCCTCTTCCCCACCAACTAGCAGTGTTTTATAAAGAACTCTGTTTCCACCTATGCCCATCTCTCCTCTGCCTGCTACTCTCCTCACAGTGAACTGGCAGCTAAGATGTGGGAAGCATGGCAAACAATCAGTGATGTCCAGAACACAACTTTATATAGATAATCAATTGAAAGATCTGGGTTCTTAACTGACATGTGTCTAAACTCCTTTATTAAATATAGAAAATAATCATTTTGAGAAGAAAGCACAAAGACCCAAGTAGCTGAGGGACGAAAGAGGCTGACATCTCCACTAAACAGAATTGAATGAAGGAAAATGAATATCACCAGGCTAGCCCAGACCACCATTCTGAAGGCTGAATCAGTGTTTTTAGGCCAAGGTTCTACCTCACAAGTAAAACACAGATGAAATAAGTACATAAATCCAAAAGGGGCTGTCTTCATTGTGTTATATAGAAGAGCATTGATAGAATAGACACTAAGATTTCTGATGCATTCTTGTCAAGCCGCAGTGGCCCTGACTCCATATTCTATGATAAGAATTTCAATCAACATCCTTGGCATGAAAAACAAAAAAATTTGTACCTGTTCTTTTCCCTTACAAAGAAGTAATAAGGGACAAGGGAATAATACCTTATGTACTGAAAGAGGACAGAAACCCTGTTGATATTTTAAAGTATTGTCCCATGAAATCAAGCTATTTTAATCTATCCCTTGGCTTTTATCAAAAACTGGCTGTTACCTCCTCTATGTAATTGCTTGATTGCTTAATTGATTGTATCCAATCTCTTAGCTGTAATTGATATTTTCACAGTGGCAACTCACAAATGTATATTTCCAGCTCATATTTCTTCTATACCACCAACTTACAGAATAATCACTGCATTTCCTTAACTCCATGGAAAATGTAACAAGGATTTGAAACTCACTAAACCAGTACAACTCCAGCTTGAGAGTCCTCCCTCTTTAGCCTGATGCTTAGATCATGACAGTTCTAGTCACTCAGTGACTCCAGTGACTTCCCAGGATACTTGACATACAATTCCATAAGGCTCCACATAAGATGGACTCTATGACCTCATGGACCCTAATCTCTGCCATCTTTTGCTTTATATAGTCCATTCATTGATGAATTTCTGGTTTCCCTGCCATGATGCTTTGGATCTTTGGGTCTTCCCCTTCCTCCTTGTCCTATATACTTACAAATCTTCCTCTATCACTATATCAGGTCTCAGCCCAAAGACATCAGAACAAATCTCTTCCAACCACATTATTTAAAATAGCTCTTACCTTGGGATCTAGTCCATTGTCTTTATTTAAAGTTTTTTATTACACCAGTCAGCATATGACGGACTTTATTTTTGTTTACAACTACTTATAAAGACTACTATTTGGTTATCTGATACCAATTGCTTATATACATACAAGTAACACTAAATAAACAGGAAAGGTTTTATTTATACATTTATGTTATGTTTAGATATAATAATAACAACTAAAGAAAAATCAGCCATGAATCTGAGAGGCAGCAAGAAAGTTATAGGAGGAATAGGGGAAAAAAAAAGATAGATATGATTATATTTTAGTTAAAAAATAAAAAATGATTATAAAATACAAAAGTACTTTTTAAATCATTCAGTTAGTAGTCCACTGCTCTTTGACATCTGAAAATTAGTCTTGGGTGAGATTAATTGTTCTGTGTGAGCACAACTTTCTATGGTACAGAACTCATGACAACCCACAACTCTTCTTTATCTTCCTACAGATTTTGAGATTAGTCCACCATTGTATTTTTTTTTTATTATATTCTCACCACTATTCTGTCTTGACAGCAACGAGGTGTAAGAATGGCACACATAACTCTAATCCCCTTACTTCCTGATGAAACCTGTGGTCTAAGGATCTTCAGCTCTGCTGCTCCCAGATGTGAGATGCAGACCCTTCCACATGTGTGAGTCAGCATGAATGAAAAAATATTAGGTTATCTAGAACAATTTTATGGTCAGTGGGAAAACTAAAACATAATACTTAAATGTGGAACTGCCAAGGGAAGACAGTTTGAATAATTATCATAATTTGAAAGAGTAAATGTTTATTGCTACTTAAAGTAATTGAATAAATATTAAGCAATACTTCTCATGACAGCTAATAAACTTGAGAAACTGTGGACTTGAGTAAGACTGGCCAATAACGATTTACTGAAGAACAGAGTTTCAATACATGTGCTATTTATTTAAGCTCACTTTCACTTCTATTGGACTAGTTAACAACATGTTGACCTACCTAATCAAAACACTTGAGAAAGTTGACTTTCTTCTCCTTAGAAAGTTGCTTGCAACCCACTGGAAATAAGTAACTATGGGTCACCAATGAGGATGGATCTTCTAGGGACAAACAAAGAAAGAAAAAGCAAAGCATTTGGTTTTGCCCATCCCTTGCAGTGGGCGTCCTATGAGCCTCTGTGGGGTGACGTCAATCTCACACTTAAGACACATTTGCTCAATCTCCCATGCATAAAGAACAAGTGCCATTGACACTAATCTGTGTAAGGAAGGAAACAATAATCTGAAAGGCCTTCATTAGGTCCCATTCCCTTTAGACTGTCATGCCTCATTGCTTCTCCCCTTCCTTACTGCTTGTCACATGGTCTGTGATAATAAGTTTGATTCTGAGCAAATAGAAAAATTTAGAAGCAAGGCTCTGGGTAAAGGGTGAAGTTTTATAAAATCATGAGGTTTTACATATATAAAACGTGCATTTTCTGCTGGTCTTTCTTTGAAATGGAGGCACTCCTGTCTCTTACTTTAATTTCTTATAGCAGAACCATCATCATGAAAGATACCTTACCTGAGTCTCCCTCCATATTTCAAAATCTTCCCTTTATTATCTTTGCTTCCAACTCCAAAACCTAAAAAGAATTTTCTTGTAGAATATTTTTTCGGGATGGAATGTTTTTCTCTTAAATAATAGCTACCTTTTAAATATATTTGGATTTATTTACTATAAAACATGAAACATCATAAATTATGGCTAAAACCCTGGAAAAATAATTATCATACTTTTAATTTGTGGCAACCAAGCAATGTTTACTGAGCATCTGCAAGAGCTCAGAAAGGGGGTATCAGGTTAGACCCTCAAAGAGTTAGAAAGCTAGTGTTCTCTCACAACACTCATCACAGACTGCCACACACAAAGGAGTCATTTCAGAGCTGTGATTTGAATATGAGGGGAGAAAAACTCCCAGGATTCAAGACCGTTTTTCTCACCTATGTGGCAGAGATTAGGAAACCTAATGGACTACTTAAGCCTTCAAGTTAAATCTATATTTTCCACTCAAAGCCCCAGCATCCCAGTGTGTTGAAGGTCAAACTAAATTTTTCTAATGTATCTGTCATTTCTAAACATATATTTCCCTGATAACAAATTATGGGGGAGGTCCCGGACCTTGCAAACAAGTGGCCTCCCTGTCCATCAAGGAGATAAGGACAGAGCAACTAGCATAAGAATTTGGTTTCTCTGAATACAACTGTGTTTATATCAAACAATTGTCTCTACCCCCTTCCTATGCAGCTGTACCCTGCAATTGTGCAGCTGAGCAGCTTCAATCCCATTCCTTTGCAAGGCCTCTGCTCCCTTCTTTAATCTCTAGATCCTCTCTTTTCTCCCTTGCTTTTTCTTTACCCCATTCTCCTTCTTTCTTCCATTCTTTTTCTTCCCTCTCTCTCTTCCTTCAGCTTTCTATTCCCATGCTCGCTAGTTTCCTTGTTACTTCTTGCATTTTTCTCCTCCCTCTCTCCCTCCATCCCTCTTTCCTTCCTTCCTTCCTTCTGTCCTTCCTTCTTTTCTACCCTTTTCTTTCCTTCCTTCTTCCCTTTCTGCTAACCTACTTTTACAATATGCAGGATAGCTAGCACCTGTCTCAAATAGCACCCTCTCTATATCCACTATCTAAGACACTATTTTCCAATGAATATGAAACCTAGTTGTCAGTTAGCTCTTCTTTATCTTGATTTTCACAGACGTTTGATGTTCTCTTATCTGAAGAATAGCTCCACCTTTTCCTGTTCTCACAATCTTATTGAGGTCACTCGACTTCAAAGTGCTTCTCTGAGGCTCAAAAGGTACAGCTCTTCTGAGAGTGTCTTGGGTATGCCCAGGGGATAAGGGCAGTGCTCCTCTGTAAGGTGATCCATTCCAGATACAATGCTGCTCTCTTGGTGTTATCAATACCACGGGTGGTTTGGGCACTGCGGAGAGGCTTGATGGTGTCTCTAAAAGGCATCACTGTTCTCTGAGATGCTTCCCTGGGATCCTATTGCAAGATCTAAAGGATCTCTGTCTCAAATCAGTTGCTTAGTTTATCACAGGTGGTGCCAGAAATGTTAATTAATATGAGATAAATTTCTCAGGTAGTAGCAGAAATTTTCTATGTCAAATCCATTGGACCAAAAGCTAGACCACAGAAATGCCCTGTATTCCTCACCAAACTTCCCTTCAATTCCCTTTGCAAGTAGTTACATCATGTGATTACCTGCCTTGTGTACAGAAACCCCTTATCCTGACAAATAAGTCAATGCATTAGGGCATCCTCAGCTGAGGATCTGGGCAACAATTTTCCTATAGATATGGCCAACTGGCATCTTTAACATAATTGAAAAGCTTACTTGTCTGATGGTGTCCCAAGTTGATACACCATACTACATATGTAAGAGAACCAGAAAGAGTGAGTGCTTCATGGAAGCAGACGATAGGTAATTAAAGTGGGATGAGGAAGGCTGAATCAGGTAACCAAAGGGTACAGTCTGAAAGTAGAGTGGAAAGTCATCTGCCTGCCTGGGGAACCAGAATTGTGACAATGTTGCATGTTCTGCTAAGAAAGGTTTTTCATAATCATGTTAAGGATGAAACAGACTACTCTTTGGGAAGTTCTCAAAAATAGGTACCTTGGCTAAAAAGCCCAAGTAATCTCTCTCCATTCACATTGTCAAATCTTCACCTATAGTCTGTTTTTTCATTACTCCAGTGAAGTATATTCATGTCCTAAGTCCATTACTTTTTAGCTATGTGATTTTGAGAAAATTCATCACTTTCTCTATGCCTTAGTTCATCTTCTATAAAACAGAAGGAAGAGCAACACCTACCTCATCCATGATTTGAATTCAAAATATAATGATCTGGACAAACCATTCAGCACAGCCCTGCCATGTGGTGATTATTCAATGACTATGAAATGAGGTGATTATTCTCAAGGGAAAGATGGAAACATTCAAAGCATGGAAAAAAAATTGTCTCAAACACTATGAATGTATAGAGCTACCCTCCTTGGTCCAATGGGCTTTACTCTGTTGCCTCAAAAAACCAAACATAATCGTGTAGGAGGCTCTGAGGTAGAGGACACCCACAAGAGGGGTTGAGGACAGCATGTTTGCCTTGGCTGGCTGCTAACTAGCCAAAACCTCAGAACAGTCATGACACTCGCTTGGCAAAGCAGATACTGTCTGCTTTATTGAAAACAACTTAAGAGTATAATAAATACGATGTATTTTGTGTCCATCGTTTGAACTTGTGATTCCATTGGCCAGGAGACTGTCAGAGTGAAAGATTAGTGAGCACAATAAACATTCTCTTAACAAAGCTGAGTTGATGAAAGCAAATCTTCAGCAAGTAGCAGACCCTGAGCAATAAAACACTTTTAATTGGATCAAAGTAGGCACTTTCCAAAAGATCCCATCCTGGCAGGGGACATTTTCCACTGTTTGGTACCAGAAATGTTTTCCAAAGTCACCCACACACTTTAGAGACCCTAGAGGTCTCAGTCAGCTTTGTGGCTATGGAAGATGGATGAAAAAGGGTGGAAATTTTCAGATCTGCCAAAGTGAAAGGCAAGCACAAACATCAGACTTATAAGAAATCCTGGGAACCCTGACAAGTCCCTAGGATTGCTGCTAGCTTGCATATATGGGCTGTGGGGCCATGACCTTCTGAACTGCCATAAAAGGGAGGGTGCATCTCATACCAATGGCATGGCAATTGGCAGGACAGCCTGCTCCATGAAGTGATGTTTTGAAAGTAGTGGAAGAAATAATACATGGGACTTAATTGGGTGGAATTTGTCACTGCCCAACAAATCAGAGCCTTAGGCAGACAAGGAAGCAAGACTGTCAAGAACATAATAAAACAACTAAATACAAAGGGCAAAATACAGAGCTCAGACCCAGAGGCTGGGCTTCTCTTGTGCTTATAACCAGGAAGAACCATGCCAGATGCAACTGCACAGTCCTGATTTTCACAACAGGAGGCTGGTACATCGGAATAATAATGGATGGAAGGTTTAGTGAAGGATCATGTTTCCACAATTAGTCCATCATCTTATCACAGTAATCATAGATCCAGGATCCAGAATCCAGCTAAGGAGACAAGTGACCACAAGTGAGATTTGATTCTATCATGACTACCAAGCAAAAGTTCACACACACACAAACACACACACACACACACACACACACACACAATTATCCAATCAACAGTGTGCTTGAAGGAAGCAAAGTTAAACAGAGGGCATAGTAGCATAGTTATAGGCCAAGTTGTTAAAGGAATATAGAAATTTAGACTAGACTAAGATAATATCAGTATTTACAGTTAAAAGAAAAAAAACATCTTTTAATCACCCACTGGTGACATTAAAACTATCTTCCTAATGGATATCTTCTATCTTTCTCCCTTTTTCTCTTTTTCCTTGCTTCTATTTTTTTCTTAAAAGGATTGTATTTTGTATCTCAGGCTAGCCTCAGGCTCACCATTTTCAAAGTTTCTTGGGTTGCATGCATATACCATTGTACTAAACTTCTATTCTTTTTCATACTTTCTTTTTATATGTGTATTTATTTTATGTGTCTTATCTTGATTGCATTTATTTCCCATCCCTTCACATCTACCTTCCACCCCTGCACATCCCTCAAATAAAATAAAACTTAAGAGAAAAAGGAAAAAATTAATCCAACTAAAAAGGGGAAAAGTTAAAAAATCTCATCATGGAAGCTGCAATATGACACAGTGAGTCACATGGTCAATTTCCTTGTCCATTTATCTTTAATTGCAAGTGTTCATAGCAAGGAGCCATTGTTCTGGTGTGAGGCTTCTGGTTTCTACTAACCTGTTGATGCTGGGCCTCTGCTAGGGATTCTCCTGGATATCTTGTTGATGTCCTGTGTTGCAGAGATCCTGAAACTTTGGGTCTACAGGTCAGGTTCCTTCACATGCTACAGAAGATCGAAAATGGGGTAGATGATGGAGACAAGCCAAGTCATATTCTTGGGTCTGGGCCTGGGCAGCTCTAGGGTTTGTCCTCAAGATGGGAAACAGGGGTAGCTCTTTCATGCTTACAACTTAGGGGCTGACTTTATTCTGTTGCCCTGGAGTGTTGCTGCTGTTGGGATGAGGGGTATCTTTTTCTCCCTTATGACCACAGGGTAAGCTCTCCCACCTGCTCCCAGACCTTGATGGATATGGGGAAGGAGGGCAACTCTCCTACACCAATGGCACCACAAGACAGATAGGTAATAGGAACAGCTCTCCCATGCTCACATTTTGAGGCTGACTCACCACCTACACCTGTACTAATGGGTTAGCTCTATTTGCAGCTTACAGGGCCTACTTTCTCTAGTGTTGCTGTTGTTGGGATCAGGGAGCACTCTTCTGCTCTTATGATTACAAGACCAGCTCTTCCACCAGCCCCAGGAATTGCTAGGAAAGGAAGGGCAACTCTCCCATGCCATGCCACCACCAGACAGATGGGTAATGAGGACAGCTCTCCCATGCTCAGAGTTTCAGAGCTGGCTCACCCCATTTTCATTATTTCTTATATATAAAAGATTTACCATGTGTTACAGGTCTCTTCCTTACAGACTTTGTCAAGTTGCTTTGACATCTCCACCAATTCCTCCCTACATGTCCTCTACCACCAACACTCACCATCATACCATCACAACTTATCATTAGCTTTTCTATGGTCTCTCAGTCTTTACTCTACCATCAAAATACTTCCATGTTTATTCCATTGCCTCCATTCTATCTTTACTAATACCAGCACCAGCTCTAACACCTCACTTGCCATTTCTCTCATGAACCCTGTTGCTGTCATCAACACTTTCCCTCTATCATCATCACCACCACCACTGTCACCAGATCCTCCCCATCTCCATAAGCACGACTCAATATAGCCATTTCTAATTCTTTAACCTCTACTTGTGTCTTCTCTACCATTCTTTCAAACCAACTCCATTGTCTCCAACATCATCATGCCTGTCCCCACTATCTCCATCACAGCCTCAGCCAATTTCAGCAATACTCCAATTCTACTAATATACAAATGAAGCCTGTTTCCACCTTTCCCTAGATCATCATCTCCATTATTAAGCCACCTACTCCATCATCATTATCACTACTAACTCAGTCACCCATCATTGTCATAACCACCTTCAATCCCCTCACAGCATCACCACCCATTCTTTACCACCAACATCTCTATGACAATATTACCACTTTTACTACATGGATGTATCTATAAGCCAGGTATACTTTCTCTATTTGTTTGTAATAACACAACAGAATAAGCATGGATGTCCTTTTACTGAGTCTAGAAGAGACTAGTGCATTTGATATGGATTAATATGATTTGGCTCCGAAGATAAGACAAACTGACTACATATGGATTTGGAGGTGTCAAAAAGTTCTGGATTGGTAGTAGTAAGTCTCACATTACGATTAATCTAGAAAAGCCTGGCATAGTGGCACATACCATTATTCCCAGCATTCTGGAGGGAGAGGCAGGTAGATTTCTAAAGTTGAGCCCTGCCTAGCCTACAGAGCAAGTTCCAGGGGAGCCAGAGCTACTAGGACTACATAGAGAAACCCTGTTTCAAAAACAAAAATTGATCTAGAGACCATTTTTTAGTAGAAAGTATATTTTGTAACTGTAAATATTAAAATAGATATGTTATTTTAATATATCTGTGAGACTATATAGTCAAGAATAAAAATCAATAGTTAATTTGTTCAATATTTTGTGGTCTAATATCTTATAATCTGAAAACTATATATTAAAAGAAAAGCAAATTTCCATTAGCTTTAGATCTTAATATATTGTATTGGCCTTATAACTATAATGGCAAAAGTTATCATTAGTCAGTGTGGCTCAAATGATAAACCATTTCCACACCATAAAGCTAAGTAGAACAACCATTTAAAGCAGTAGAGAAAAATCTGAATCAAAAACTGAATTTTTAACACAGTTTGACTATCTATAATCTTATCTTCTGGTAAATTTATTTAATATATACTTTTCAAACTTACAAGCTGAAGCTGAATATGACACATACCAGTCAGGGGTCCTTTAAGACACTGATAGTCTTGGCTATAAAGAGAGATTACTAGCTATTGGGATTCATGGTTTTTAAACAGAAGTAACCTGTAAGACAGCATCATATTCAGTGGCCTGAAAGATCTTCAGAGGAAAGATAATCTCCAAACCTCAGAGTGTTCATCTGTAATGTGGGAGAAGAAAGAGTACTCAGCTCAGAAGGTGAATGTTACAATTCATGAGCTAATAGAGGAAATTACCTTGATCAAAAAGTGTCACAAAGAAGCTTTGCAAAGAGCATCATTTTCATTATTAACTTCTACTCCTAGTTAATTTCCATTAAAATTTCTTATATGACAGCAATCTTATCAAAAAATTAAGTTTGCTGATCCGGAGTATAGAAAGTAGACTGCATATTGTTTTCTTACTGATTATACAATTACCAGTTTGGTTCTTACCATGTACAAAGTTTGACTCAGTGGGGGTCTGAGGAATATGCTTTACCTGTATCACATGCTCTCCCATACTTACAACTTTTTACCAGTATATGAATGACACACAGATTTACCTTGATTTTATTAATTTGTTTCAGATACAAATTTTAAATTTCCTCCCAAATGCAGTTACATAGGAGATCATTAGCATGTCAATCTTTCTTTCCATAGCAGATTTCAACCAATTCTCCTTCCTCATTCCTTCATCCCAAATAATTGTATCATCACCTCACTGGTTGGTTAGAAGCATAATTCTTACTCTTCAACTGGTGAGGTCACAACTGCTGAGTCTTGGGGTTCTACTTTCACAACATCTCAGGTATCATTTTTAATTAATACATACTAATGAACCACATATTACATCCCCTGGCCTGTTATATTAGTTTTCTTGATGGGCGACATGCTTTAAGTATCACTTGATCCTAATTACTCCTATAGTCTCAAACTTCATTTGACTTTAATTTAGTCTATATCCTGTTTACTATTGCTTAGTTTGTAATAAATGAATCACACTAAAGCCCTAAACTAATCATGTTTTATTTTGAAAACAGTCATGCATCCTTCATTATATTCACACCTTTAAAAAAGGTGACTTTGCAATTCCTCTTTCTAATAAGGTTTGTTTGCTATATTTGAATATTTACTCATGACTGGCTGAAGAGTAAAAACAGCAGAAGTCTATTGTGAAAGTCTAGAGATAAACATCAAAGGGGTTTGCTTGCCTACACTGCTTTTAAAAATGGTCCAGTCTATAAATGAAAAACCTCACTACCCTACTAGATGAGACACTATGACCATGCAGAGTAGAGAATAGAGATGAGGCTGTTAAATCATTGCTGTCCTAGGTGATGCACTTTCCTAGGCAAGCTAACACCTGATCAAAGTTGATACATAGACAGAAAGCAATCCAGTCAAGCCCAGCCCAAATCACTGGCCCTTAGAATTATGGAACAAATAAATACTTGTTAGAAGCCACTGGGCTCTTTGATAACCTATAAAAACTCAGCTGATACATTTTTCACATTTAACTATAAGATTGATTTTTCTTCACTAAGAAGGAAAAAGATTAAATCAGTCTAATATTGCAAGAATCACACCACAAGTTTTCTTTTTGTTTTTTTTTTTTTTAAACTTTATTTATTTATTTATTTGCCTGGAACTGGAACTACAGACAGTTGTTAGCTGCCATGTGGGTGCTGGGAATTGAACCCGGGTCCTCTGGAAGAGCAGACGGTGCTCTTAACCACTGAGCCATCTCTCCAGCCCCCACAAGTTTTCTTTGAATATTTATCTTTCGTTTTCATTTTAGTTTTTTGTCATAGCCATTATCAGTGTTAGAACAAATTCCAATCCTCAATCATTTTGTTCCATCAACAGCCCCATTTTTGCATGTGTCTTTTTTATTTTATTATTAATTTATTAATTTTTAGATTGGGTTATATTTAATCTGGTTCCTTAAACCTTCTGTTCTATGCTAACTCAGCAGTCACAACTTTGGCAGCCTAGTACTATTTTAAACATTGTTCTGATTTGTTGTTATTGTCAAATTAACATATTCTAGTAAGTCCTGGGAAGATGAAATTCAGCTAAAGGATTGACATCATCAGATTGACCTATGAAAGCTTATTTGAATGGATGATTAATTTGTAAGGGGCCACACCACTATGGTTGGAATTATCCTTAGGCCGGTGAGCTAGGATCCACAAGAAAGCAAGCTGAGCAAGCCAGAGAGCTAGCCAGTAGGTAGAATATTCCCATTGTTTTGCTTTAGGTTCCTGCCTTGAGTTTTCGCCTTGGTTTCCCTCTGTGATGAATCATGGCCTGTAGATGTAAACTACAATAAACCTTTTCTCTAAGTATTCTTTGTACAGCAACAGAAATACATATTTAATAAGAATTCATAACTTAAAATGACAACACGGATATTAAAATGATATCATCTATATCTTATCAAATATATTTACAAAAACTAATAAATATCATATTTAAAACTTTCTTTTTTAATTGTTGTTTTCGTCTGGCTCCCTGTTTAGATTTGATACCCCAGAAGTTATTAATGACTTTGAACTTCAAAGAAAGCCAAAGTTTCTAGACTCTTGATATAAAAACCTAGAAACATCCATATCTATGGGGATCTTTGATCCATGAATATAACAAGTAAATATCAGGAAAGACTGGAAACAAAACAGAGCAATGATAAAATAGAATCCAGTCCATGAAAGACACTAAATTGGGAAGTGAAGAGAAGGAACGTAAGAACTGAGATACGATCAGTTTAAAACAGGTAAGGAGAGGGCCCCTGTGTGAAAAGTTGTATAGGTAATTCCAGACATGAATAAACATCAAAGATTCCAGGGTCATTGGAAGATTTTGGTTATGGCATAAATTACTAAAGTGACAAGTAACAATCTATTTTCTTAGATATTGAGAGTTTCTTTTTTTTTTCCCATTACATGTACACTATTTTTATTTGTCAAATATACATTAATAAAGCCATGGCTACAGACTATGGGATTACGGTTCAAGTCTTTGGGGAACTTTTGGATAAATCAGACAGCTGTAAGTTATGAATAGAAAGGAAGAGAACCCCATAATTCATAAAACACTATTTTTCATTATATAAATGGAATATGAAACAAGAGGGAGGGAAATGAAGCTGTCAAGGGGACGCCACTAGCTGTTAAAATCTTTTCACATGTGTGTGCCTGTCATTACATATTCATGTGTGTGTGGCTTCATGTGAGTGCTCAGGTGCAAGTCAAGACAACTTAGCTACTATTTCTCAGGTGCTGGTCACTTTTCCTGAAACTCATCAAGTAGACTAGGCTAGCCAGTGAACCCCAGGAGCCTACTGTGTTTGGCTTTAAGGGCAGAGTTTGCAGGCTTGAGCCACTGTACAGCATAAGGACCCCAGTCAAATCCCTAGAACTGGGATATTGAGAGTTTCATGAGGTAAGCAATTGAAAGCATTGGCTATGCAACTTCTAAAAAGCAAATATAAGCTGGTGTTGTGGTGCACGCCTATACTCTAAGCTCTCTGGAGGCCTGACCAAAGGGGAATCACAAGTTTAATATTAGTATGGGCTAATTGTGAGACCCTTTCAAAAAATATACAAAGAAAGAGAAAAATGGTCAGGCATGGTAGCTCACATCTGTTGTTTCAGCACTCAGAAGGATGAAGTCAGAGATTACTACAAGTTTGTGGCTAGCCTTGGCTACAAAGTGAGTTTCAAGCCAGCCTTAGTGGCAGAATAAGACATCATCTTAAAACAGAAAATGAGAAAAAAAAAAGGTGGGAGAAGAGGAGAAACAGATGTGCTGGGCAGCAGGTCAGTCGGCATGCTAAATGAAACTGAGCTGATTTTGATTTTTTAAGTATAATTTTGCATTTAAGCTTAAACAATATCAGCATTTGAATCAGTTTTGTTTGGCAGCTCATTTTTGTTTATCCCAGATGAATGAGCAAACAATTGTATATTTAGTCATGCTTATAATTATAAGCTACTGAGAAACACTGTGGCTGTTTGTTACATGACATTACAGCAAAATCTGCCTAATACACTATTACTATAAAGGTGGTAACAGTTATTTAACTCCACATATAAGAAAGAGGTTTGTTTATACTAAAAGTTAGACACTAGGTGACCAGAAAAGGAGTACCACTTATACCATGTATCCATGTCCTACCCAGTCACTTATATCCCTTATTATTCCAAATGTTTATCTGTATGCAGTAAATATTACTCTGTAAGTAAAGTAACTGTTTTGGCCTGTGTGGAGTACCATAGCAGTAGGAAAGAAATCAGAAACAGATAGAGGAGGGTGGGGTCAGGGAGACTCCATCCAGCCACCAAAGAAGAAACATGTAGGATGACAGGTATGGGCCATGGTCCACGGCCATGTGGCCAGCTAGATTAATGTAAATGGGTTGAATTGAGATGAAGAAGCTAGATAGCAATATGCCTGAGACATAGGCCAAACAGTATGAAATTAATATATGTGTCTGAGTCACCTTTGGGGGTTAAAAGCTGCTGCAGGCAGCTCCAAACTTCTGGCCCATATGGGGTCAAAAATCTTATACAACATTCCTTGACGCTTTGTAGACAATTTTTGAATTTTGTACAGATTTGGGAGGATCCTGAACATTCTGTGTGTCATATACCATGTTGAGAGTATGAGAACCACGAATTGTCCTGTTTATTTTAAAGCCAAATATTTCATAAATTGTCCTTACAAAAGTCAGATCAGAGGAGAAAATGAAAGGAAAATAATTGAAAGTGTTTTTGTTAAAATTTTCCTTTCCCAATATAACAGCTTTGCTGTTCTCTTCACGCTCCGTGTGTAGTATTTAGATAATGATGGAAGGGCGAAAGTCTGTGGAAAAATGTTAGCTAACTGAGCCCATTGCTTGGAATATGATTTAAGAGATATAAAACCTTGTGTATAAAACTAGGAGTCTGTACAAAATTTTGTAAATTTATTTTAATGTATTTCTAAAAATGTATATCAGAAACTTAAGAATTAATCATTGCCTATGTTGTTTTCCTCTAAATCCAAAGTCAAGAAAATAGTAATTAATAGAAAAACTCTAACAAAAATTAAAGAAATGTAAATTCCAGATTAGTAATTCTCTCTCCAAAACTATTTACATGAAGAACCAGTTGTAGCAATAAATATAGTTATTATTTTCTTTGACTACTACAAGGTTAAAAGATTCTCCTGAAAAGCTCCTTCTTAGTCTTTCAGTCAGTCTTCTAGAATATGATTAATATATCACATACCTGGACTAGAAATAAAGAAAGGGTGATCATCCATATAAATGTCCCCTGAATCCCTTCTAGGCTGACCCCATCCACAAGAGTCCACTTCTTCTGATCCTGTGAATGCGCACATAGTAATTCTTACTTGCAAGGCAGAAGTTCTATTTAAAACAATATGAGAAAAATTCTCAAAGCTGAAAATTTTAAATTGTTCTTTGCCTTGGCCTACCATAATTACTTCATTGCTTTGACATATGACATCATAGTCTTCAGACTCGGGGGTGTTTCTAATGAGCTGGAGTTGGAAGGGTCCCAGTGGAATGCAACAGAGCAAAGGCTCACTGTTCTTTCACATTCCAGTATATCAGGAGGAAAAACAAAGAACTCTTTAGCACCCAGAGGTCAACCTACTCCATGGTGTATCTATCTAAAGGTGGCAGAAATAGAATGGATAGACAGCCTTGAGACCCAGTAACAACAACTGATGTCTACATCTCTTTACCCTATTGGTACTTCTAATGTATCAATATCGGTACTGAAGCTGGTGCTTTAAAAATATTATACTTTTTATGGTATTACATGGGAACCTTGCCAAAAGAAAAATATTACAAAATCTCCTCTGTATGTAAATATTTTAATAGCCCTCATAGTCTCTTCTTGAGAACTCAGTGTAGAAGTGCTGTATCTATATAACTCTGCCCCTCCCTTCCCTCAACTCCCCTCAAATTCATGACCTCTCCATTATTGATACATATGTGTGCTATGTAACAATATGTCTTATTGTTATATATACATGTATGTGTATCTATATATGTATTCACAGCCCACTTAGTCCACTTAACATTGTTTATTAGTACATGTGTCTGGGACTTGCTACTTGTGATTGGACAACTGATGTGTGATGCTCTCCCAGAAGAAAACTGATTCTTCTTCTCTCAGCATCCATTGGCCACCTGTAGCTTTTTCTCAAGGGGTGAGATCTTGTGGAATCCCTCTTATTCATATCAACTGGTGTCATTATGTAGATCTCGTTCAGGCAACCATTGAGATTTCGTGGATTCAGATCTCCTATCATTTTTAGTGGATACTGTCCTGCTTCAGGCTGCCTAGTCCTCTGGCTCTTACAACTTTCCCAACCCTTCTTCTGCAGTTTTCTTCGAGCCTTAGTTGTAGAGGTTGCCTAACAGATATATTAATTGGCGTTCAGCACCTCACAGGCACCAATGCTCTATGTTTTAAGCAATTGTAGTTTTCTGTGATAGTTTCATGTGTCACAAAAAGAAGCTTCTTTGATGAATAGTGAGAATTGCCCTCACCTATAATTATGCTGATGACTATTTAAAGAGCAGTTAGAAATAATATTAGTAGGAAACTTGAAATGATAAATTCACTTCTAGGGCTAGTAACTGCTCTAGCCACCAGCAATTGATTAAGTATACAGTACCAGGCATAAAATAAATTAAATTAAATTCCTTCCTAGTAATAGGTCTTAAGTCAAATTATAGAATTGTTGATTGCCTCAAGATAAAAATACCACTACTGAATCATTAGATGTATTTTGCTGTTTATGGTCCGTACTAGGGTCTGTAGGCTTTATAGGTGGGTAAGACTACTACTACAGATTGATTTCTTTCTTGGTACTTTTCATAGTACTTTTCAATACGATGGGAGCCAGTCCTCAGGGGAAAAGTTTCCAAGTAAGTTCTAGATAGATTCCTCCAAGTTTTTTGTCTTCAGTTATGGGCTATTCCCTTCAAGCTCCGGAAAGCAATCAAGGGTAATGGCAACAACTCATATAGCACCCCATATTCTCTCTTCATCAAGAACCAAGGGGAGGGAGGCTTCCCTTTCCTGGCACTGGATTCTTGTTATATATGATATGGCTATTGGGAAAAGCACAATCAACCCATGTAGTGTAACATCATGTATGTATGCACACATATATGCTATATATGTATTTTTAAATTTATACATATGTTTAAATTCAAAAACATAGAAAATAGATGGGAGAAAAGACAAAAGCATGTATTGGATATGTGAGTTAAGAATTTTCTGCTCCTTGTCAAAAGTTAGAGCCCACATGAGGCATTCACCAAACATTCAATTCTACAGATATAGCTAAGCATTTTTCCAGGATACCATAAATTCAGCTCCAGGCTAATTCCAATACCAACATATCAGAGATTACCAGGATTTAAAGGAGCTTCTTTTCTAAGATGAAAGTCATTCCTAATCTTGCTGTGGCACTCCATGTTCAGTTGGTTTATGATGCATCAGCAAACTTCTGATCCTAGAAATCATACCAAAAAATTACTAACTTTTATTTCTAATTTCCAGAAACATGTTTTAGAGCAGACTCAATTCAACTTATAATCTTATCAAAGTAGGTTGTGACAAAGAGACCTTAATTTACCCCAGGCTAACTATGATACTCTATAAATATATTCCTGAAAAAGTCAGCCAATGGTAAAGTGACAGCATATTGAAGGATGTTAGCATTAATATGGAAATAATGACTGAAAAAGAAGAAAAATATAATAAAATACTTGAGTAAAACAAAAGCTTTAATAGACTGGGTAAATTTTTTAAATCAAATTTTTAGCAAAAGTCTATTATCTATATAATAAGAAACATATTTTGATACTATTCAGTAGTTATGAAATATATTATTCAGAACAAAAAGACTCTAGCATTCAGAGGAAGGAGTTGCAAATTCTTAAAATGCACAATTAAGCCAACCCCATCCTTTAAAAAGGCAATACCCTTGGATGGTTATTTGTCTGCAGAAGATATATGCGCTGTAAGTACATGAAAAAAGGTTCAGCCATAGGAAAATGCAAATTATTAGCCATAGGGAAATATAAATCAAAACCACAAAGTCACTTTACACGTAGTGAGAGAGATATAATAATAATAATAAAGGATAGAGTATGAAAAGTATCATCTATGGTGTCAAGAAATTGGAATCTTTATCCATCACTGTTGAGAATGTACACCTACTTTGTCAATTTCTCAAAAAATTAAAACATTGATTTACAATAAAAGTCAGAAATTCGATTTCTAGAAGAGAAATTCTAATTAGAGAATTGAAAACATATGCCCACACAAAACCTTTACCATAAATGATTAAGGCACTAGCATCATTGATCATAGCCCCGAAGTACAAACAATTCAAATTCTCATCAACCATTGAATGAACAAATGAAATGAGGTCTATCAGATCTACAGAATACTACTCATAGATATAAATAAAACAGAACTGGCTTATATTACAATATAGATGGACATTGGGCAATTCTGTATACACAGAAAGTAATTGATTAGTTGCCAGGACTTGAGGCAATGAGGAATAAGTACAGACAGCTAATGATACATAATTGTCTTTTCTGGTAATGAAAATGTTCTTAAATTAGATAATAGTTACCGTTGCAAAGCATCTTGAATATAACAAAAATCACTCTATTTAAACCACTATTCAAAAACTCTAAGGCTATGTTTATGATAGTGAATTATATTTCAATAGTAACAGTGAGAATATTAGAGATTTGTGGAAAATAGACTGAGATGTTTCACAATAACTTACAAGAGCTTCAGAAGAACAGTGTAGGAAAAAATAATCAGTTTTCCAACAGATTGTTAGTGAGCATGCTTATCATTTGAGTCCTGTGAGAACTCACAGAGAGCATATACTAGCTGTGGAACAAGATTAATAAAACAAACTCCTCGATAAGCATATCTAATAAAATTTTAAATTTATATAATAGTCATGGCTACAAGATGAACTAAAGTTATTGGAAAAATATAAAAACTGGTTAAAAATTATAAAGGGGGTAAAAATTAATAGTAACTTATCAACAATTCCAAATGATGACTAGAAAACAACAAAGAATTATTACTAAATTGTTTAGGAAAAGATACTATTCAATTAGAATCAAATATTTAGCTAAGCCATGATTCAAGACTGGGTATGTATTGGGCATTTCTGTTAAAACAAGATTGCTGTAGCAACATGGGTTTATTTCTGGTTCCACTATTCTTATCCACTGAGGGGTGTCTGTGTGTGTGTGTGCATGCATATCTGTGTGTGTGTGTGTATTTGTGTGAGTGCCAATACTGAAAATGATATCTATACAAAGACTAATAGAAATTGGTTCTTTTTCTATGTACTGTACAAGAATCAATTCAAAAGTATTCAAAGTTCTTAATATGACTGAAACCTCTATGAGTTTTAGGGAAAAACATTTCAACATATATGCCTAAGCAAGGGCTTTCTGCAAACATCCTCAGTAGCTTGGAAAAAAGAACAAAGCCATGACCAATTGCATTACATAATGCATTACATAAAATCCAAATGCATCTGCACAGAAAGAGAAATAATCAAATCAAGGACAGCCTAGAGAACAGAAGAACATATTTCCTAGCAATAAATAAAATAGAGAAATAATATCTAGACTACATAAAGAACATACAAGACTGAAAGCTAAGAAATCAAACAAACCAATAAGTAATGAACTAGTGAAATGGACAGACAATTCTCAAAAAAATGAAGAAAAAGTAGTTAGTAAAGATATGAACAAAGTATTGAGCATCCTTAGCCATCAGGGAAATACAGCTTAAAACTACACTGTGATTCCATGTCAAACCAGTCAGAATAGCTATCATTAAGAAAACAAATAACTGCAAATACTGGGTAAGGGTCTATGAGAAGAAGAAACCCTTATACACTGATGGTAAGGTATAAGGTATAATAATTCAAATTATTCGAGTCACTATAGAAATTAATAATCAGATTCTGCAAACAACTAAAAGTAGAATATACTACCTACTAACACTCCTTCTGGATCTACATCAAAAGAACCTATATCAACATACCACGTATGAACACACACACATTCATATTTATTGTGGAGACATTCATAATTATCAGAAATAGAATAATCCTATGTATCTGTCAACATGTGAATCAATAGAGAATATATATACATATATATATCACATAAATGAAATGATATTATTTCAGGACCATGAATGCACCTGGAGACCATCATATTAAGTGATCTAAGACAGACACATAAAGGCAAATATCATACACTCTTTCATTTGTGGATGCTTACACTTAATTATAAACACCAATATGACATGTGGTGATATATTATATATTTAATAAAATCAGTATGAAATATCAGTGGACTGAATCACCTATAGTCAAACAATGAAGGTCAGAGAGTGGTGACCCATGCCTTTAATCCCATCACTCAGGAGACAGAGATCTTTCTGGATTTCTGTGAGTTCAAAGCCTAAGAGCCAAGCAGTAGTAGCTTATACCTTTAATCATAACTCTAGAATTATGATACAGAGTTGAGCCAGGAAGTAAAACAGCTGGGTGAGGAAAGATATTTAAGGCAGGAAAAGGCAGAAACTGAGCATTCTGTAGAAGTTACCAGTCAGGCTGAGGACTCTTGAAGATAGCATTTACCTTGTTCGTCCTGAGAAGTTGGCTGGGTGAGAATTGACTGTGCTCTGTTTCCTCTCTCTGATACTCTGGCTTTTCCTCAATATCTGACTCTGGATTTTCATTATATAACAACTAGAATTCATGCAATAATGATATGAAAGCAGAATCAAGATAAGCATATATAGGGAAACAGTGAGGAGTTCTGGGAGGTGAATATGGCTAACGTGTGTGTTATACTTTTCAGAAAACATATTTATAAAACCCACCATGACATGCAATAAATATTGACAGTATAAATTTTAATTAAAAATTTAGACAAGTTTTGAATCTTCTAAAGAAATGGGGCCCCAAAAGAGTATCTAAATATTTTACAAACAAATACCTCGAAGTTAAAATATAAATGAGATTTATCAATAAAGCTGTTTGGAGGATCAAGATATCTGCTCTCATATATTGTATCAGGAAAGCTTCACTCATGAAATATTAATAATATGATTGTCTGAACAAGAGCTGAACAATGGCAGCACTAATTGACATACCACAGTGGATGGGAAAATCTCATAAGGCCCCGCCCTGAGATGAAGCGTTACAGGCAGCAAATGACTATTGAAAGAGGGATAACCAGTATTTCCTCAGAGATGAGAAGTCCAATTACGGTTATCCAGTTCCAAGCAATTAGTCCTAAGACTTTATACATAGAAGCAATACTAAATGAACAAAGAAGTCTGTATCTATACATAATGTAATGTATAAATACAATCTGCTTACACATATATGTATATGTGTGCTGGTATGGGGTATGTGTGAGAGGGAGAAGGATAGGGACGGGGAGAAAGGAATGAAGAAAAAGTAATGTGAGAGAATGATAGAGGGAGGTGGAACAAGGGAAAGAGAGGAGAGAGAGAATAAAAGAAAAAATCATAATTTGAGAGGAATCAGGGAAATAGGGGTGAGAAGCTACAGGGCAATAGGTAAAATGATATAAATATATATAGTGCACATATGTAAAATCTGAAACAATTTAATTGTACATGAGACACATAAATAGGCCACATTGTAATAAATTATATTTACAATAAGCATATTTAAAAAAAGGCTTAAAAACTGACTTTTTGTAAGCATTTTAATTAAAGAGGAACTCAGAACTGAATTTGCACAATCTATGATGAATGTTGAGACGTAACCATGGCTGATAGTTTTAAGTATTTATTACTCTATTTCTTCTAAATATCTGAGTCAAGATAATGCATACCTCTATTTAATTTTTGCATTGTTTTTATTTGATTATATATTTTATTCTCATTTTTTGCATTTCTTAATCTGTCAAATTGTAATTTATATTCTTGCCTCAATTCTCCTATCAATATGTATTTGCACATTATTTCTAGTGTGTATTTTTTAATTAAAAATACGTAAGTTTTTCGATTATACTTATTTAATGAGAGCTGCTTATCTAGAATACACAGGGGCCTGAGGATGACTCATGAGAGGATGTTCTCTGCTTCCAGCACATGGCTTCAGATATTGAAGTCAGGCCGCCAGGTTGTCAGGCTCTGCCATCTCACTGGTCCTTAATTTTTTACTCAAATACATTTGGGAATATCGCTGTTAGATTCTATTTTTGTCATTTTAAGGAATGAAAGTATTATAGAAGATAATATTTCTAATAAAATTAACAGCATATATTAATGTGTTAGTGTCCAAAACATTTATGGATCTTAACTATTGGCTCTATTCTGCATTTCTAAATACAGAAATATCTATCTATTTTTAAGTCATTTTTATTTTTCTGCATTAGATGGCATGCCTTCTGTTAATGACTAGATACATATGGAAATTTGTGTTTAGATACAATATTTCATTGCCATTTTTTCCCTCCTGGGGTCTGAGATCTGTGGTGTTGCTGTTCAATTTCTCATTCAATATCCCTCAATTCCCGTACTTCTATCTTTACAGAGTTCTCACCTATCTCTAGAGTCTCTGTTCTATTTCCAAGAAAATCACATTTCCAGTCATGCCTAGCCATGGTTAGTTGATTTATTACACTCATGTCACTCATCTCACCTGGGATGTGGATGCGCCATGACAAGACCTCAGTAAGCATCTCACACAGAATGTCTGAAGGTCTTTTACATTCACTTCTACTCCCAAGTCCTTCCCTGGCTTGCTGTCCAGAGGCTTCCATCACTGTTGACTTTGGGAGCAACCAATGCTGTTTCTCAAATATCCATACTTAGTTTCCTTGACATTCTCCTGGAAGACTATATTATTTGGGTAGGTTGGCTGCATTGAGTTTACATGCTGCCTCAGCCACTGAGACCCCCTCAATGAACATGTCTGTTTTTGTCCTCCTAATGGGGCAAATTGTCCATACCGTATAACTAAGGTAAGGTGTCTAGAGCACAGAACATATTGGATTCTTTGAAAACAATAAAAGGTTTTAATTAGCACAGATAATGATTGAATATCAATTTATAAAAACACACCCAGCTCTATTTATATTTTTACATATATGTATGTGTATTTTTCTTAAATTATTTTAAAATGACAATTTTTTAAATTTTAAAAATAGTAAAACAGAATGTTTCTTTCTAATGCCACAATAACTCCCTCTGTCAAGGTATCTCTTTCATTATTCTCTCTCTCTCTCTCTCTCTCTCTCTCTCTCTCTCTCTCTCTCTCTCTCTCTCTCTCTGTCTCTCCCCCAACTCAACCATCTCATTTCCTCATGTTCTCTTCCCAGCTCCCCTTACTTTCTCTCCCCTCTGGTCCCAATTTACTGGGGAGATCTTCTGCTTCCCCTTCCCTGGGAGGTCCATGGATGTATCTCTTAGATTCCTCCTTGTTACCTAGCTGCTTAGGGGTTTGTGCATTATAGCATGGGTATCCTTTGCTTTGCTTCTAAAATCCACTTATGAGTAAGTACATACCATGTTTTTCTTTCTGAGTCTATGTTATCTCACTCAGGGTGATTTTTTTAGATCCATCCATTTGCCTGCAATATTCAGGATGTCATTAAGATGACCCCAATTAAGACTCCGAGCAATAGGGGAGGGGATGCCTAAACTGACCTTCCTCTATAACCAAATTGATGACCTGTTGTAGTATGTTTTTCCCGGCCCATTTGGGGCCGGAGGTTTATGACCTGGCACTGCGGCTGTTTGGAACCGGCTCCGCGCTCGCGGCTTTTGTTCCCCAAAGAAATGAATCACACACTTATATCCTTTATACTGTTTGGTCCATGTCTTAAGCACATTAATAGCTAGCTCTTTCATCTTAATTCAACCCATTTCTATTCATCTTTCCACCACGTGGCCTACAGCCCGTGGCTCACCTGAATTCCTACATGCTGCTTCTCCGGGGGATGGATGGATACTGGCAAACTCCACCCTTCTTCCTACCTGCTTGTGCTCTGATTCTCCACCCACTTCTATGGTGCTGTACATAGGCCAAAACAGTCGTTTATTTACAGCATGCAAAGAACATTCCCACCACAATGACCACCCAAATTGTCACTATAGAACATTCATCCAACAACTGATGGGACAAGATGCAAAGATCTACAGGTAAGCACAGGCAAAGAGAGGGAGAATAGACTATATGAGCAAAGGGGTCAAGATCATGATGAAGAAACCCACAGAAACAGCTGACCCAACCTGAGAGCTCACTTATTCTGAACTGACAGCTGGAGAGCCTTCATGGAACTGAACTAGGCTCTCCCTCTGAATGTGGATGACAATTGCATGGCATGACATTTTATGGAGCCTCTGGCAGTGGGACGAGAGTTTATTCCTAGTACATGAACTAGTTTCTTGAAGCCCATTTTCTACAGAGGGAATACCTGCCTCAGTCTTGACACCAGGGAAAGGACTTGGTCTTACTACAATTTGATATAACAGACAGCATTAGCTCATCTTGGGAGTTCTTTTCTTCTCTAATAGATGGGGGAATGAGGTGAGGGCAAGTAGAGGGATGACTGGGAAGAGGAACAGTGGTGAATATGTTAAAAAAACTTTTAAATTAAAAAATAGAAAAAAAAAATAAAACATTTAAAAAGTAAATGAAAACATTGACTCATAGACAAAAGATAAAAACAAGATCGCTGATAGGAAAGAGGTGTTATGTATCTCTCATAAGTTTTATTCTACTGCCTTTCTGGGTTTTCTAAATCACCTAGCCTGGACAGACACTGATTTTTGGGTGGGTTTGTGTAAGTGAAAAACATCAATGCCTTCTCATGAGCATAAACCTTCATCTCATCTGTACTTTTCAACAGAAGCCTTAGGGGTAACAGCAAAGGAAAAGAGAGAAGAAGGCTCCTGGGTACACAAGCCACAAGTATACATCTACTTGTGCCCCAAGGGCTACCATATTCTCCTAATCATTATGCACCCTTCTTTATCAACAGCTTCACCTCCACTCACCACTTCACTTACATAAAGTTGATAATTCAATAACCTGTACTGTTTTAAAATTTCCTAGTTTCAGGTACCCAGTAGATTGTCCATACAAAAGATGCTAGGGTTTTTATTAATATTATTTTATGTCAGCTGAATAAAAATAGGAAGAATGTCTTTAAGTTTACTATGACAATGAAGTGAAAGTATTGGGCAGGGAAAAGTCTTGAAACACCTTTTGTTTTGTTTCAGATTTAATGTTTTGCTTTTATCAGATCTGAGTGTGGAGACAAACATTTTAGAAGTCCATCCATGGCTTATAACAAATGTAGAACGGTTTTAAACAGTTCTCCTTTATCTGATGGAAAGAAAATTGTCTGAGATGGGCCCCAGCTGGGGCCCAACTTGGAGTAATTAAAAAGCAAAAAGCATGAGTGCTCTTCTATAGCTGTTTATTTAATAGATGATTAAGCAGAATTATTGGTGCAGGATGCACTGTCTGCCCAGAAACAGAAGAGAAGACATAAAAGTCCTATATGTAACTGATGTGAAGCTTAGAATCCTGGAAAACAAGACTGGATCCTTAAAAAACAAGAGAAACAAAACTAAGAGATAGTGTAATCTTGTTTTTATGGAGAGAATGAAGCTATTGCCAAATAAGAAAGTGGTTCATAAAATTATCATAAATTATTCCTCGGATATCGAGAGAAATAAAAAAATGAGAAAGGGTTATAATTTACAGTAGATAACATTATCTAGTGTTTTTGAGGGAAACTTATCAACATTAATTATTTGGAAAAAGGAAAATCCTTTTCAATAATATGAGCTTAAATGTTAGGGACTTAAAGCATTTTCTTTTCCTGAGTATATCAAGCTATGATTTTTAGAATCAGTTAAAAAGAGACTTTAAAAGCCCCTATAGCACTTGGTACTCTTTATATCTATACACCTTCAGTATTTGATAAGAAAATGTTTAGACATTGAAATTTTATAATTATGCATTATGAAAAAGTTAGTTCATTTCAACAAACTTTTCACAAATATGATCAATTATTAATGAGGTCTAATTCCTTTCAAAGTAAAAGTTTTTTCTTTGTTTCAGCATTTCTTTTTTTTTTTTTTTTTTTTTTTAAAAAAAAACTTTATTTATTTGCCTTGGTGTTTGCCTAGAACTGGAACTACAGACAGTTGTTAGCTGCCATGTGGGTGCTGGGAATTGAACCCGGGTCCTCTGGAAGAGCAGACGGTGCTCTTAACCGCTGAGCCATCTCTCCAGCCCCTGTTTCAGCATTTCTTCATCCCTCATAAAAAGCACAACCATAAGCTAGGAATACATTTGTAATTCCAGCACTCTGGTGGCAGATTTAGTACGATTGTGAATTCACAGCCAACCTGGGCTATGTAGCAAAACACTGTCTCAAACAAAACAACGATAATAAAATCAAACAAACCAAAAGAGTAGGAAATGCTGTAAAAGCCTACAAAGTCACTACCGTATGAATTCCATTTCTACACCAATGGTGAATGCAATCAGTCATGTTGATTTTATTACATTGTACTTTGTTAATGTCACATTACATGGACTAAACTAAACCAATTTGCCTTCACAATGCTGTTACTGACAAGCATTATAAAGAGAAATTGATTTCAAAATAGGCTGTGGCTAAGGAAACAATTTATATCATTAATCGTTACAGAAGTAATCCGAATTCTTTTCTAATGAAATGATAAAGTACTTAAAATATACTTAAAAATACAAAGCATCTAGATATTTATCAACTCTGCCTGAAACATCCTGGAGAGATGAATATTAATACCTGTTTTCCTTTTGGCTATCTCAAGTTACAAAGCTTTCACAATGAAGTCATATTTATAATGGAGATAAACATAGCATTACACAGATTGCCCAATCTCCTTCCTTCCCTTTCTACCCCTTCCCAAATATAAGGCACACATTATTTCCAGTTCAGATCCTTTCAAAGGTTTCTGGCATAATGCTTTTAAAGACCAGTTTATTCCACTATTTCTTTGTGACATCAATAAACTCCCTCATGATTAAATAATAAGAATTTGGTCCATTTATGGTGACACCTACCTTCCCCTCTCTTCCAAGTGATTTATGTTTCTGAGACTGTTATTGTAACTACTATTGCTGCTGGTGTTAGTTCCTTTTGGAAAAAGATTCCAGGATCTCAGGAAAGAAGAAGAAGCTGGTATAAGATGAACAAAGTATTGATTGCTGTTAAAAGAGTGATGGAATTGTTCTTAAATCTCCTGTCTTCTTAAATTAGAAACTAAAGTTGAGAAAAGCATCATGCCAACATTGTGAAGAGTCTAAGAAGAGTTCACCTAACATTTATTGAGCTCCTTCTTGGGACCAGACCTTGTGAGAGATGTTCTTAGCCTTAACTATGGATTCAGAAGGCTTGGTGAAATAGATAACTCATTAATGGGTTATTTTGTAAATATAATTTATTTAATTTTTAATTTAATATATTTTAATCATCTTTCTCTTTCTCCAAATGAGATCCTCCTCACCTCTATATCCATACAACTTCATAAATGGACTCTTAAAATATAGGGGTGATTAGGGGAGAAGGAAGGACTTTACTTTACCAAGAAAAAAACTAATGAGAAGTTTACAATGTTGAATGACCACATCAAATTGAGAGAGCTGCTGGTGTAAAATGCTTCATGGTGCTAGAAAGGAGGTCTAGACTGGACTAGGAAATACCTCTCAGAATGTATTTTGCTACATAAAGTGCATATGAGAAGAAACCACCAAATAATAATAATAATAATAATAATAATAATAATAATAAACAGTAAGAGATGTTTCCTACATTTTATCTTTTGAATAGTTTTTCTAGTACAGATATAAGCTACTGAATGGGGAAATGAGGGCAGGAAGATCACCTCAATACATTTTTAGGCTATTGCTAAGAACATGTAGAAACAATATAAGAAACAGCATAGAAGCAAGAGGGTCAGGTATTGTCTGGAGACAGACTAGTAAGAAGTAGGAAACTGAGTTAACAGGGTGAGACAGGATTGACTTTAGAAGGAGCAAGATTTGTGAGAATTTCATTTGCACTTGGTTCACATAAGCAAACAAACAGTGAGAGTATTTGCTGAAAGAGGGATGATAGAAGGAAAAGAAGGTCTAGAAGTTGAAGATAACAGAGAGATTAAAGGAACACCAAGAAAACAGAATGGTAAGCTCAGAAGAGGAGACAGCTACAATACTGTGGTGGTATCCAGACAAAAAGCATGAGCTTTCTTGTGGATGGAGGTCACATGAAAAGCACTGAGTATTTGGGCAGCTAACTACATGCGGCTGTTAAATGCTGGTGCAGGGGGGAAAGAGCAAGTGGTGCAAATGTCATAGAATCTTAAAAATTACTAAAGTCATAATGATATCAGTGACATCAAGTGTTACTGATGGATTGATAAAGGGAGCCCTGTAGAGACTGGGGCAATCTTTATCATGGCAGGTTTGATAGCATCAGAGAGACAGGGTCAGGTCACACCATGGGTGGAAGTTTGTAAGGAGTATCCATGTGGTGATGTAGAGTAAGGGAGTCTCTTTGGAAGCCTGTCTGATGGGAAAGAGAGAGAACAGTCATAAATATGACCAGATGAACATAGGTATATTTGTCAATGGGAATATATATATATATATGTATATATATGGTCTTTTGCGGAGAATCAGAATAATGCATACCATCAATTTACACAGTAGAGTATTTTATGAGTCACCTGTTGGGAGAGAAAGAAGTGAGTTGGGGAGAGGATTAGAAGAGTATTAAAATATTGAATTTTTCTAATGAAAATTAGGAAAGAATATCACTGATTTGAGTGGCCACTTTGGCTTTGTTGAAATTGGAAGGAAATTGGAAATTTGACTCTTCTCTTTTCAACTTCTCTGAATCACTTCAGTGGCTTCAATTATACTTTCCCACTTTGCTGCTGCCCAAATACTTGTGCAAAAATGGGAATTTTACTGTCACTAACAAAATGGCAAACAAAACATTTTACATCTTCAGCCCCACCAGACATAGATGTGGAAGTAGCATTAGCTTTTGATGATTCATATGCCGTGATGCATCTATACAAACTATATCATAGCCTTGGCTTTACCCTCAGGAGACAAATATTACTTATCTGAAGAAAACCTATATGAACTAAGATAGAAGATACATAGAAAGCCTCAATACATGACTTGGCTTATAGAAGAATATCATTGAGTTAAATTCCATAAAGAAACAAAAATAATGATCAATGTCTCAAAATGTGGGGAAAAAGAATCAGATGATAAATTAGAAGAAAAGCAAAGTCATGAGAAGGGGACTTACTAAGTAGATTCTCTCTGCAGAAGGAAAAAAAATGAGAAAACAAGACATATATGGAAATGGATGGTTCTAGAGAAAGATGCTCAAAAAAAAAAAAAAAAAAAACAAGTGTGGAGGAGGGCAAGGGAAATACTCCACTGCCATTCATCATAGTTCTTGATGTCAATCCCTCTGGGATTGGGAAAAAAGAAACAGGCTGAAAAAGACATGCATAGTCCTGTATATCATTCAAAAAAGCAGCTGCTACTCAAATCTGAAAAGTCGAGGCTCTTAAAAAGAATGCTGGAGCCAAACAAGATCCCAGAAATAGCATGCCTGTAGAAAACCACTCACTGCTTCTGGGAAAATAGATTTAGGGTTGAATTGAGGATAACATTGCACAATGCAGACTCAAAGCAAAGGGAAGTGGAATCTGATTGGGTTTATCTGGAAGGTTTCTGTCCTCAATGCATTCATTCAGCATGTAATTGCTGAATGTCTACTATTTTAAACACTATATGCTCCCTAGGAAAATAAGCATTTTTAGTTTATCAAAGAAGTTGTTGAGTTTAAGAACACAGAAAACCACACAAGCTCTTAGAATAAAAAAGAAAAAAATCCCAATCTGCTGTGAAATAGTATTGAACTACAAACCCTGGTGAAACAGGAAACGCAGGGCATCCCTGTCATGTGTCAGCTAAATCCTTTGAGTTAAGCCTCTGTTACTCTGTATTTTTAGAACACAGCTTCTATTTAGCACCACAAATTCAGCCAAGAGTTTCCTAATGTGTGTGACATATATTACAAATAAATCAACAGACTTTTTATTAGGCAGCATTATTAATAAAAGAGATTTCATTTTGTAAATTGAAATTTATTTGAGGTGTATAAATATAGTATGGAAAAATTCTGATCACTGATTAAACTTTGTATTTTCATAGGAAGATTAAATATTTAGTAAAGTGTATGGCTTTCATTTAAAAGTAAAGAGAAATAATATGAAGTTAAAATTCTGACCAACTCTACACAGTACTTAGAATCCTCTGTTTCTTGAATCATCTCAATGTGAGTGCAGCATTTCTCTGTCCCTCTGGGATTCTGGTGGTAGAGTAAAGAAGTGTCCAAAGCAGCATTTTTCAACCTGTGGGTCATGACCCCCTTGGCAAACCTCTATCTCCCAAAGGTATTTACATTATAATTCATAACAGTAGCAAAATTACAGTTATGAAATAGCAATAAAATAAATTTATGGTTGATGGCTACCACAAGAAAACTATACTGAAAGGTCCCAGCATTAGGAAGGCTGAGGAGCACTGATCTAATGTCTCGCTACATTAGGACTGGATGAGTCTTCAGAAATATCAGACAGTAGGCTAACCAGCAGCAGAATGCAATGATGAGTTCGTACAGGTTGGGGCATACTGAGTAATACCAGGAAATAGAAATAAACTCTGTGGATGTAACTGATTACTTGACAGAATTCCAAATTGCTGGTGGGAAAAGAAAAAAACTGTTAAATAAGAATAATTTCAAAGGATATTAGCCATCAAGGCACTTGACTATAGTTCAGATAAACCTGTGAGATCAACTAAGGTTGTAGTCAAAGTTTTTCTGACTTGTCCAGGCCTGGGTCCTGCAACTGCTTATAGAATACTCAGAGGCTTTTAGTAGTTATAAACTTCCTGGCCTATGGCTCAAGCTTATTACCAACTAGCTCTTACAACTTAACTCAACCCTTTTTATTAACTTGTGTATTTCCATGTGGCTCTGTGGCATTACCTGTGTTCTATTACATCTTGCTTTCTGGATGGCAGCCTGTAGCGTTTCCCTGACTCCACCCTCCTTCATCTTTATCTCTGCTTGGATTTCCTGCCTGTTTCTAAGGTGCTTTGTCATAGGCCAAAGCAGCTTCTTTATGAACAAACAAATGGTAATAAAGTATATTCACGGCATACAGAAAGACATCCTACACCAAAGGTGCTCAGAAGAACAAGGGTCAAGAAAGGAGGATCTTAAGGCCTGTTGAGCTGGAGTTTATCTCTGTCACTCATTTGTTGAAAGATTCTTGACAAGATGCTAATCTATCAAAGCTCAGATTTTATACTCTTTAAATAAAATCGTGATCATGACCATGGTTGTGTCAGAAGTCCAATCTGTGCAATAGGAATGACTTTTTAAATGTGCAATGGACAGTTTTATATAGGACTCTGGTTGAGAGAAGCTGAGAGCCAACTAAAAATACTAAGGATCTATTCAAAGATTAGCAATTATTAGACAGCAGGCCTACTCATGAAGTCAGAAGAAAAAATTGTCAAGAAAGCTAGAAACCTGTAAGTTTCAGAAACAGCTCTTTGCCAACTTTAAGTTTCTTTCTTAGCAACATCTCAGACTATATCCATAAGCTGAGACTGCATGTTTGAAACATTGTCTGTGTTATCTTTTATTTTAATCAATTTAATTAATTAATAAATTAAGAGTTCATAACTTCATAAGTAATATTTTAATTTATATCAACTATATAAATGATAATATAAAATATTCATCCTAATTTGGAGGATTAGGTCATTTGATTATTTGATCTTTAGTGGATATAACTAAGAGTAAATATGATGCTGGCTGTTTTGTAATGTAGATTGTGAAGATAGATGAAACTTGATAAAACCTGATTAAGATGTGGGTCTCCCTCATCAGAGCTGAATTGTCCAGATTAGACAACCTCACACATCTTCAACTGCCTGTGTTAGATATGAACACACATGAATGCTCTATGAGAAGTCCATATCTTGAGCCTATTCTTCACATGTATGTTGAACAGAAAAGATATGAGATCTGTTACCCCATTGACAACCTCTAGCAAGCATTTCTTTAGTGTTGACTAAATAATATACATTTGGCAATATACATACTTTATATAGAACCTTTAAGTTCCTGAAGCTAGTTCCTAGCATCTTGAATAAACAATAATGCTGATAAGTCATTGTCACCCTAAATACAGGAAACATCTAGCTTCTTTAATTAAGAGAGAGAAAGAGAAATAATATTCTTGAAGAGAATAAAAGTAATGAAAACCTTAGGATTTGAGCTCTCCTGTTAGACAAAACATCTTCAAAATTGCATGAAATGAAAAGTGCCCTTCCCATGGAGATTCAGAACCTAATTTATCTTGCTTCAGTAAAGCAGGAAGTACACTACAGTGTTCAGGACAGGGGAAATGACAATTTAGCGATTGGGAGTATCTTTCATGGCCCATGGTAATTGAACAATGTCAACATCAAAGGCAGAGCTGGTAGCCTTTTGGAAAGAGGACTGTCACCCTTCTTTCCTTTTCACTCTTACTCTATCAGTGAACGTCAGCATCGCTCCTGGCTGTATTTTTTTACTTTCACTCAGCATTAACACAAAACAGACCTGACTTTAAGTTTTCCATAGAAAGTAATAATTCATGTTGCAAACCTTAAATGGATAGGACAGAACTATGTTTGTATCTGTTAAACTTTAAGAACTTTAAATATAGCCAGATGAACAAAGTTCAGACCTTCACTACTATAGGTAAGGGTGGCTCAACATAGTCACCCTATTCTGCCAAGCACCTCGTAAAGAAGAGATGCCATCATCGCTGAGGCCACCAGTCTCCCAACTCTGTGATTTTATTTTGATAAGGCTATTGTTGCTATCTCCATTTTAGAGTTTTTTTTTTTCATTACCAGTTTTTTATTTTATTTTCCTTACACTTTTATTTTTATATTAAGGAGGAACTTTAATACAAGATCCAGGGAGGTATTTATTTAAGACAATTACAAACTACAAATAGTTTTCTTTTTCTAATATCCAATCAAAATAATCTCATTTAAAGAAAAATTCACATCAAGAGGTACTTTAGGGTAATACATATTTCATTATATACAGACCTTAGCTATAACTTGCCACCACTGTTCCAATTGCTACCTATTTCACTAAGGAAAAAGTAAGTTGTTCTTTAAACAAAAAAAATTAGCTGGAGTTTATGGACAGTCATATTGTTGTTTTTATTTGATATTTGTCTTTCTGATTTTTAACATGATTAACACATGTCTAAAACAGATTTCCACAAACATATTGAATGGAAAGAAAACCCTGGCAATAGTGTCCAGTTCCAGAAAGCAGCATTATTGTTGCATGTTTTACATCTGTTGGACTTGGGGGTTGAACTAGTAGCTTCCTTCATCCTTTAGTCTATAGCATTTTGGTAAGTTCCTGACATCAGCAACAGCCAAAATATTACAAGAGAAGGTTCCCCCAGATTCCAAGAAAGAGTGACCAGGCATCTCTCACTTCTTCTGTCCCTAGTTGTCCTAAAGTTGGGGTTCCCATTTATATGAGGGAAAAAACTGTTTTACTTGACCTATTTTTTTTTAATTTATAAGCAATTTGATGTTGGGCGCTGTCTAGCTAATTATTGTTTTTGTAGAGACTAGGGAAACTTTGGTTTAGAGATTCCTCTAGAGAGAGAGAGAGAGAGAGAGAGAGAGAGAGAGAGAGAGAGAGAGAGAGAGGAAAGAACTGACATTCTAGAATTTCAGGGAAAAGAAAACAAAGAACACTTGGAGCTTTACCTTTATATTGTCCAATACAACTTTTCAGAGTTGAGAAAACGTCAAGATGCAAATACAATCATTTGTCAGCTCATGTCCCTGCTACCTGACAAACATCTCCCAAATCTCACTGAATCATAGCTATCAACCTTCAGGTACATTTGCTCCCCATAGGAGTTGTCTAGACTTTCTAGATTCCTGGAGAAGCTCTGGGTTGTTCCACAGACTTCTCTCTAGGCTGAAGATAAAAGGAGTTGATAAGTACCTGAAAAAAAAAGTCTTTCTATGATAGAGACCAAAGTCTTTTCATGATAGAGACCAAAGTCTTTCCATGATAGAGACCAAAGTCTTTCCATGATAGAGACCAAAGTCTTTCCATGATAGAGACCAAAGTCTTTCCATGATAGAGTCCAGAGCTCCAAGAGAACTAGTATAAGAATGTCCGGCTGAAAAATCCTCAGCATCAAAGTGAAGTGATGTCACTTCTGCCTTTTGTCTATTGGCCAATGCAAGTCATATGATCATACAAATAACGTAGAAAGAAAACATGCTGTCAGGACACCCTGAGAAGGGGAGAGGAAAGGAGGAAGACATGTGAACAAATCATGTGGCTCAATGTCCCCAGGTTGGGGCTTTATTTCCTGTATTGGGTGTTTGATCCATCATATTTACAGATGAATTGTAGAGGATAATAGGAACCTGTAGAAACTGCTGTTGAAATCTGAGCATTTAATTCTTTTATTTTTCCTTGTAGTCTCAGTACCCTCCACCTGCTTTCTCGGAAGAGGTCAAAAGCCTTGATTTAGTAACAAACAGCTTTAAGCTAAATTCCTAAGGTAAGCTGAAAAATCCCCACCCTCCCTGATCCACCACCAAGATATGAGGGCTTAATCCTAGAAACCTGAAATGTTACCGTATTTGAAGTATTTGAAATAAGTCCTTTTGATGTAATATAATTGTTTTTCAGATAAGAAGATGATCCCAGATTACCCAGGTAAGACCTTGTTTTACAAGACAATCCTCTGAGCCAAACTGCCACCATCTTCTGGTGTTCTGCTGGGCTTGATCTCAAAAGAACATCCCAACTGAACCCCTTGATGGTTTTCCTGAAGAAGGAGAGGGCAGGAAGGCCCATGACCCTCACCTGAGTACTCAGCTAATCCTTACAGCCTGATATAGGCCATTCTTCCTAATTGCCTCTGGTCTTGGAGGAAGGACTAGGAGATAGATGTGGGGAAGGATGAGAAGGAGATTGTCTATGTAGCTGTTCATCCCTACACAGAGTGCAGCACCCCCAGCATGGTAACTTTAAAGTCACCTATGCTGCTGCCTATAACTCCTCACAAAGGCTCTGTAAATAAATTCATTGGTTTCCTCCAGTAAGCTTTGTTGTAATCATATTTCAATGTGTTGTTTGGAACTAAGGGGGTGGGGGGATAAATGTTACTTATGTCTCTCTCTGGGAAAAAATTTTAGCAACAGACATAAGTGCAAGCATATGAGTGTTATGTGAGAGAGGAAAAAGTGAATGAATTATAACATGAACACATAGAAATAAGGGAGATATGGCCATAAGCCAGGAAATACCAGCGGCACTAAGACTGAACATGCTTAATGGAGCATTATTAACAGACAAGAGAACAATTCTTGTCTAGATAGGGTGAAACAAATAATAAGCATAGGTACATAGATACACAAAAATAGTATTATTCAACTTTTAAGACAAAGAAAATGTTACTGTAGAAAATATTAGTGAAATAATACGTAAATCTATATTCTTACAAGTTTTACTTACCTAAAAGTTGAAAGAAAAGTTATTCTTCTTTACATAATCATTAATGGTGTCAAAGAAGAAAGTAATAGCTTTTCCAGTGGTGCCTTCTGGAGCAGCACGGCCATAAAACCCCTTGATGTTGGTCCACAGAGCTGATTTTAGACTCTTTAGCCTCCAGAACTCTGATAGAATATAAAGTTTCCAAGTTAGTGATAATTTGTCATACAGTCACCATAAGAAACTTCTATGTCTTCTATCAGTTTGTGCCTTTTAAAAAGACATTTAAATGTTGAAGGAGATGAAAACTAGAAGCCAGAAGGAAACAGAATAACCTTTAAATTTCACAAATGGATCACAGGCCAGTAATGGATAGGCCCTGGGAATGAACTTGTCTTTGCTGTACATAGCATACTGGATATATTTCTGCAACTCAATATTATATGATACACTGATCAATCCATGTTGGAATTACTGGCAAACCTAGCCCATGGATATTGGGGCACATGATGAGTTGCCATGGAAACCTACTAGAACAGCAAACTTAAACAGACTCACAATGGCTGGAGAAATTACTCAGCCTTTAAGAACACTGGCTGTTATTAGAAACCAACAAACTTATGCTGGAGAGGATGCGGAACAAGGGGAACACTCCTCCATTGTTGGTGGGAGTGTAAGCTTGTTCAGCCACTTTGGAATACAATATGGAGGTTTCTCAGAAAATTGAGAATCAATCTCCCCAAGGACCCAGCAATACCACTTCTGGGTATATACCCTAAAGAGGCACATTCACACTCCAAAGGTATTAGCTCAACT